>OVBA01001085.1:0-49530 GCA_900406435.1 Lepidium aucheri | reverse complement strand
AGGGAACAAGGAAACAGAAAAGGATAAACAAGGCTGTGACTGTCCTCATTTTGGATGATGAGCTCTTCCTTCCTTCTCCTGTAGTTGTTACTTAATTAGTTTTGGTGATGAAATTTTAAGCACACATAAAATGCATATTTATATGTAAGTTTGAGGGGACGACATTGACAGACTGTTTCAATTATAAGACGTGCCTATGACAACGGCCGAAACATTGACATTGGACTGGTGAAAGGAATATATTAGGTATTTTTGTGCTTCAATAGTAATATTTCATTGATATTAGAAAGATTCCACACGTCAAAGTTTGATTATTGCCAACTTGAAATACAGTTTAGACAACTTGCGTTTAAGATTCTGTCATATTCGAATGGTTCCATGTTTATTCGGAGAAATGGATTATGTCTAAGAGCAACTTATTCAAATATGCAATTGTTTATTACTGATTTTTGCTCCATTAATGATCTTTTCTTTGTTTTAAATAAGAACCGGTAAATATGAAAATAGATAAAATTTGTAAGATATGTTTCTTGGTGTACAAGAAACAATAAACAAAAATTTAAAGAAAATGATATCATGATTTATAGACGAAATACAATGGATAAAACAATACCAATTCAAGTATTGATATTTTCTTTCTTATTGCACTATACCAATTATACAAGCAATAAAATACATTATAAAAAGATAATATAAAAGAGTATATGATTGATGACTATTTATTTGGTCAAAACTGAAAAAAAATAATTCTGAATTCTTTCTGCTTTTTCATGTACCCACAAATAATTCAAGATTTTGTGTGGACTTTGTTTTATTTAACACATTTCATGCTATTCTTTTCGAGTATTATACGAACTATGTATCATAGAAAGAAAAAAAACACTGATCTATTCATTATAAACTACTTATGTAGTTTCACATACTTATTTTGTAATTATCACAAATTTATTTTGTAATTACCGACTTATTTTGTATAACTTAAACATATGAAAAAATAGATGTAATAGATAGCTAATTTTACTTTCAATCTGTTTTTACTCTCTCTAAAATAGACAAAGAAAAAAGGCAATCAGAAAATAAAAAAGAGTTTTGTTGCTTCATCTCTCTGGTGTCTAGTGCTTTGTCACTGGCACTGTAAACTTTTCTTTACTATGTTTTAGTCTGGTGTTTATACCCCTCCTAACCTCGAATGGTTTGATTTGGTTTTTTTTCCTCAACCGATGATATTAAACCAAATAGGACAATCAGAGTTTACAACAGTAGGATAAAAGCTAGAAAAACTATGATGAAGAAACATAATAAGACAGAGCATGAAATAGAGTTAACCCTAACATTAGCCGATTAAAGGAAAAAAATATTCTAGACCGTATGAGATAATTTCAAAACCAAAAGACTTGCACCCAAAGGTAAGCTAGAGAGTCTGTGGGGCTTTGTGAGAAGGTTCTCCTGGAAAGTCCGATATCTCTTCCTCTTTGTCTCTCTGTTTAGGAGCACCTGATCTGTATTTGAGTCATTTTCCCCAACTTGTGACTGGAATTTCATCTGAGATATCAAGTTGGAAGACTCTGCATTTTGCTGGTCATCATCGTGTTGAAGCTCGAGATAATCTGCAGGTATAGGGATGTAATCACACAAGGCCGTGTCATGAGTGAGTTTCCGACAGTTAAGACAGAAGTTTGAGACCGCTTCATAGTGAAAGAAGACATTCACCCTGTCCCCATTTTGGAAACGAACCTGTTTGAAGAATTTCAATCTCTCAAATGGATTGATGTTAACTCGTGTACGAACTAAAGCATCTCTTGTCAATAAGTTCTAGGGATGATTCAGAGGATCCAACCTGGTAATCCTCTGCTTATATAATCGTGAAAACAATTTTCCTGGATGACACTTCTCGCAATTCTGCTGGTCCAAGAATTTTGTTTTGGGATGATTTTTTGGAAAGACAGATCGTGCAGGTTATAGTGTAGGGAAGCTATCTGGTCCAGCTGATGGTGAAAGCGTGGCCACTAGTTAGGTGTTAAGATGGCCTTATAGAGTTTGTGGCTATCGATTGTAATCAAGATCGATGATATGTTTAGCTCTGAAATGCTCTATAATAGCCATAATAGACCATGAGGTTCTAAATGAAATTTAGTACCCACCGAATGAATGAAATGTCTCGCATGTATGTAACTGTTCTCTTCATTTTTTTGATAATCCATGCTCATCCATGTATGTGGTGGTTTTTTTACCAATATATACTCCACCATGCAACAAATTTCTTGTTACTGCTTACATCATTGGGGTGTATGTTAATTTCCTGAAATCTGTACAGTGTTGTATTGTTATCTTTGACTACCAGCTTGAACCAATTCAGAGCTTCTTCAACACACTCTTGGGCTACCCTTCTAAGATCTGGTTGGATATTCTGGAAAATAATAGAGTTGCGAGTCTTCCACACATTCTAGAGGATCCATGGAAATACTATTCGCAATTGTTGTGGTACATTTGGATGCTTACTGATGGTGAGGAGATGATAAAAATTCCTCGTGAGGGATGTTCGATGGAATCCATAGATTGGCGTGGGGAAATTAACCAGTCTCCAAAGTTGTCTAGCCGGATGACAGAAAAAAGTATATGATTAGTCATTTCAGGTTCGGCATCACATAGTCTACAAATTGACGTGGATAAAATATGTCTTTGGTCCAAAAGCGAGCTGCCGCTAGTGCGCCAGAAAGGACTTTCCAAAGGAAAATCTTGATTATGTGTGGTGCTTTCACTTGCCAGAGCTGTTTCTTAAGAAAATCCTGGTAGTTAGGAGGGGCTAAGTCATTTATTGAGCCGTATTCATTGAGATTGCTGAGCAATCAGTAGCCACTTTTAATAGTGTAGGAACGAGATCTGTTAGAACTCCAAATCCAACTATCTAATCGAGATATCTGCGGAACTATTTTGGAAATCCTTGGAATTTCAGCATGATGGAAAATATCATATAGTCGATTAAAATTCCAACCTGAACTGAGGAGAAGATCAGCTACTCTGAGATTAATATCATAAATCAGTTCTCGACTGATAGGTGGTCTAGGTTGTTTATCCATAATCCAGTTTGTATACCAGACATACGTATCTCTACCATTCCCAATATGTCTGATTAGTCCTTTTTTTAGTAGCCATTTGCCTTTCTGAATGCTCCTCCATCCATATGATGGCCTTGTGCCTAATGAGCTATCAAGGAAATTGGTGGAGTTATAGTAAAGGGACTTATAAACTTTTGCAATAAGTGAATTGGGTCGATATAGAATCCTCCAAGCTTGTTTGGCCAAAAGGGCAACATTAAAATGTTCAAGGTTACGAAAACTAAGCCCACCCTTGTCTTTTGGTCTGCACAAATATTTCCAAGAAACTCATGGAATTTTGTTATGATCAGCAGTATTATTCCACCAGAAAGATCCCATCAGCTTTGTAGGATATTGACATTGGCCTTTCGGGAGCTGGAAACAAGACATCGCATATATTGGTAGGGATAAGACAACCGTTTTAAGCATTATTTCCTTTCCTCTTGCAGATAAAGGTTTGTTGAACTAGTTTGTTGTTTTCCATTTTAAATTGTCCAATATAAATTTAAATTGATGACTTTTAGGTCCGTTAATGGCTTCAGGTAAGGCTAGATAAAGCTTCATTCCATTGTCAGAGGAAATGTCAAGTATGTTCCTTATTTGCATTTGTATATTTTGTTGGAGGGTACCAAAAGTTATGAAAGATTTTTCAAAGTTAATATGTTGGCCTGATATTTGCGAATAGTCTTGAAGGCAATATTTAAGGGTATTCGCGTCCTGCATGGTCGCTTTGCAGATAAAAAGACTATCATCAGCATATAGGAGATGATTAATTCTTGGGCCAGAATCATGAAACTGAAGTCCGTGAGACCTCCTTGAGCTGATAGGAAATCTAAATTTCCAATAAGTGCTTCTGCGCATAGTATATAAAGGTATGGGGATATTTGGCACTTTGTCTGATACCACGCTGAGGTTGGATGAGGCCATGAGCTTGTCCATTAATTAAAACTGAATATGAGACTGTAGTTACACAGTACATAATCATTTGAATCCATTTTTGAGAGAAGTCGAGTTGTGTGAGTACTTGTCTGAGGAAATCCTATTCTAGTCTATCATAAGCTTTGAAAATATCAGTTTTAACCAGCATAAATTTGGTTTTCAACCGATCGATTTGCAATCTTCCTCTTCATCGATAGTTGGTGTAGCAGTTAGGTGACTTCATCAGTCTTCTCCTACTAGAAATCAAGACTATAGCTAGGTCAAAATCTGAATAGTTTATGCTTCCCTCAACCGAACAGTATCAGTGTCGGCATTTGTTTGGTGGTTCAAAAGTCACATCACCAAGGTCTTATCATGTTAGAGTGAATAAGCATTTGTGTATAATTTTAGAAGTCTAGTAAATTTTACGTGAGAACATTAATGTAATTATGGGGTGTATGGTGTTCTGCCGGCCATCATAGTTTTCTGTTCTTAAAGAATTTTCAATTTGTTATTTAGACTTCTTATAGTAATATTGGGGCTCTCGTAGGTTTCCCTAATTGGGGCTTTGGTTCGTCCTTTGTTTGGATGTTAGATTCTGAAGATTTTAATGGTGTTAGTCAGCTTTAGTCTTATTTGGCTTTTTGGTTAGTTTTATTTTATGTATAATTTTAGACAGAAAAAAAAATTAATTCTATTTTATAATTGAGAATTTTCATTCTATAATACAAAGAATTCTCATATTTCATTTTATAATAAGAGCAAAAAAACTATAAAATCTTTTATTCTAATAACAATATAATATAATACATGCATATATATATATATATATATATANAATACATGCATATATATATATATATATATATATATTTAAAAAGTATATGCTAATTGTTTCTGTTTAGAGCTAATAAAACAGTTTTCGATGTAATTTATCATATTATTAGATACTAATATTTTTATCATGTTAACTCTTCCATTTTGATTAGATTTAACAGGTTTGATAACTATGTATCAATAATATTATACGATAACATAATAATTAACATGTTAACACTACTATTAGCATGTTAACTATTTGGTTATAATTCATGTATGTGTTACTATTCTACATTTCGCCATGTTTGAAAATAATAATTATCTTGTTACATTATTTGTTATCAGTGTTTCACAAATTTTACTCTACTAACCTTTGTTGTAATTGTAAACTATATGGGTATATTGGTTATGTGGTAATTATATAATTAATAAAAAAAATTTGTTATTTTTCAATTATCTAAGAAATTTTTATTATTCATTAATTTAAGAATGAATTAGGTAGATTTTCATGGGACAATGTAAAATTTAAGAAATTTTTTTTTTTTGGTCGAACGAAGAGGCAAAGCCCCTTCTTTTATTCAAGATAAATTAATCATAAACAAACATTTCTAGACCGGGTTAAACCACGACGGTCCTTATCTAAAATCGACAATAAAAAAATTGGAACCTCGACGAAAGAATGAAAACCAAAAGGCAAAGAAAACGCATAGTTGGCTAAGCCGTCGGTAAGACGATTAGCTTCCCTATACACATGAACAATCCGGACTAGCCAGTAAATAGAGAAGAAGCCATAATACACACGTGCCAGAAAAGAGAGGGGGTGAGTATCACCGATCCCTGTATGAAGAATATCCACCACCACCTTCGAATCTACCTCCAACTCAACCCGGCAATAGCCATTATCCCATGCAGTACACAATTTATAATAGACACCCCAAAGTTCAGCTAGAAGAGTCGTACATATACCAATATTGACTACAAATCCACCACACCAATTCTCCATGTTGTCTCGAAGAACTCCACCAGCTGATGCATGACCCGGGTTCCCATGAGATGGACCATCAGTATTCAAACGTATCCAGCCTTCACGCAGTAAAACCCACCCGATCATTCTAGTCACTCAACCATTACCCTGATTAGGCCGAGAAAGATGATCATGTGATTGACTAACTTCTCTCGCCTTGTCTTTCAAAAATCAAACTCGGTCATGACATTTTATATTATTTCCGAAAACGTTATCACACCTCTATTTCCAACTCCACCATACTCCTAGTGCGAAAAATGTATTCCATGTGAAATTCTCAAACCGTCGAGTACATCCAAGGTTACCAAACAGCTATTCCAAAAGCAAGGTCAAAAAGAACCAGTCCCGATACCTAGTCGGAACAATTCGAATCCAAATACCCGCCATAGCAGGGCAATCGCGTAAAATATGAAGTATAGATTTATTACCTGATCGAAAAACTGTGCACACCATCGATGTACCTTTGTGACGACGTACTATTTCTTCATTAGTCATGATAACTTGATGTGAGACAAGCCATAAAAATACTTGTGCTGTTTCAAGAGCTTGGACAGACCACACACGAGAGTAGAAAGCAGAAGAGTTTGTTCCCAATTCTACAGGATGGGCAAGAAACTTGTATGCTGACTTCACGGAGAACTTGCCACCAGGATTTCCTTTCCAAGACAAATGATCCATAGAGCCGGTTATTGTATCAACGACACGCGACATAAGAGTAAGCTTTATTCGTTCATTAATCAAAGGAGCAAGCACGTCAAAATTCCAACTTAACCCATCTGTCCATAAGTCCGCAACACGAAGATTTTGAAGCAAACTAGGAATTTTTGTAGTCACTAACTCGCACAAAGGATCCGTACCAAGCCAAGAATCTTTCCAAAACCAAACCCGTTTGCTATCACCAACTTCCCAGCTTACCCCTAGAACACGAACTTTGTTTATCGCAGCAACAACACTACACCAAGTGCAAGACCAAGTACACTTTGGAGTCAGCCAATTCGACTCATGAATCGTACCCACTCTATACTTACTGCATAATAAACATGCCCATAAAATCGTGGAATCAGAGAGGACACGCCAACCAATCTTAGCTAACAAAGCAAGGTTTTTAAACTTCGTCTTACATATCCCTAAACCTCCAGCCGATTTCGGAACACACACCCATCCCATGCCAAAAAATGCAATTTTCGCTTCTCTTCAGTGCTCCCCCATATAAAATCTCGTGAGATGCGATCAAGACACTTAACCGTATGTTTCGGGACACAGATAGTGCTCATCAAGTGGATGGGTATAGAAGTTAAAACAGATTTTGCAAGAGTGACTCTTCCCGCCAAACTCAAAAACCGACTTTTCCATCCTGAGAGATGAGAGGAAACTCTCTCAACAAAACCTTGGAAAGTCTCCTTATTTATTCTCTTATGAAGAACATGCATTTGTAGATATTTCCCAGATCATGCGTTTGCTGGATACTACTCACACGAGTAATTTGTGAAGCAAGTTCTCGTGACACATTATTAGAAAATAGTAATTTGGATTTGGCGAAGCTAACGCGCTGACCTGATGCCTCACTGAATCTTTCTAAAATTGATTTTATCACCTGGATTTGTGACATTGATGCCTTCACTAACAATATTAGGTCATCCGCAAAACAAACATGAGAGAGAGTGGGACCTCCCTGAGACAATCTAATCGGTTTCCCTCTTTTATCTGCTACTGCAAGCTCAATTTGGTGACAGAGACGTTGAAGACATAGCACAAACAAGTAAGGTGATAAAGGATCACCTTGTCTTAGTCCTCTCGAAGGTGTAAATGCCTCTGTTTGTTCACCATTCCAAAGTAAAGTCATGTCTAGATTCGTAACACATTGGAGAATCCGAGAAACCCATTCATCAGGAAGACCTGCTGCATAAAGAGTATCTTCAAGAAAGTCCCACCTAATTCGGTCATACGCTTTCTCGAGATCCAACTTCAATAGCATCCATCCTCGTGTGCCTTTTTTACGCCGTATAGAGTGCATAGCCTCTTGCACAATCACAATATTATATGTACTAAGATGTCCCGGTATAAAACTCGCTTGGGCTGGACTAATAAGCTTCGGCATAAGCTATCTGAGTTAGAGCACCATCGTCTTTGTGATAGTTGTGAACAGAACATTGCAAAGGCTGATAGGACAAAATTGCGCTAAACATTCATGTTTTTCCACTTTAGCAATCAGAACCAGAAATGCATTATTAGCTCCAGAAGGCAACACATTGGAAGCAAAGAAATCGAGAACAAACTTACATACCGAACTCCCAACGGTTTCCCAACATTGTTGATAAAAAATTGATGAAAACCTATCAGGGCCTAGAGCTTTAAAGACGCCCATGCTATGAATCGCCACTTCCACTTCAGCTGGTATAAACGGTTTATGTAACAATTGTATCTCATTCGAACTTAAGCCTGAGAAACCTATACGAGGTAAACTCGTGACATGTGCGCTAATATCCTCGAGAGAATAAAGTGTGCGATAAAATTCAATCGCTTGCCTCTCAAGCTCCACACTATCTCCAACCCAAATCCCATCCGTATTATTTAGACTCTCAACTCTGTTTATACACTGTCAAATGATCGTGGATGTGTAAAAAAATTTAGTGTTATGGTCTCCACGTTCCACCCACTTCTCCCTCAATTTCTGAAACCATAAAATCACTTCTTGTTTGAGGACCACATCCAATTCACTTAACAACTCTCTTTATTTTCCCAGTAGAAAATCAGTCTGAGAGACAACAGAACTTGAACATCCTGAATCTCACGCAACATTCTCTCCTTGCGTTGAGAAATATTACCAAAAACTTCCTTATTCCAATGATGAAGTTTAACCTTCAACATCTTCAAAGCCTCATCACTACGAATATCCGATTTCTAAGAGTGTAAGATCATTACTAAAGCTAGGATGGCTTAACCAAGAAACTTCAAATCAAAATGGATGTCGTTGATGATATCCCCGTGACACAGGCTCTAATTGTAGATATAAGGGAGCATAATCCGAGGCCCAAAAAGGTAGGTGAGAGACCTTTGCTTCCTGCCACTTTAATCTAGCTTGCGGACAACCTAGCACTCGATCAAGTCTCTTAGCAACAAAGTTAGCCTCAGAAGCTCCTCTATGCCAAGTAAAACGGTTACCAGAAAGCCAAAATTGATTAAAGAGGATGCATTAATCCATTCCCCAAATACTGCAGAATCAGGAGAAAGTCTCCCATTGCCACCTGACCACTCATCCAATCTCAGGATTGTATTAAAAATCACCACTGATAATCAAAGGTTTAGAGATAGAATCAATAACTCGCTTAAGATCTGCTCATAAGCCACTCCTCTGATTAGTCGAGGGAGCTGCATAAACCACAATCAAGTGAACAACATCCTCTCCTCTTGTAATATTGGCATAAATAAACTAGCTACATGACTTTTCACCACCACGTCGCTAATACCATTTTTCCAAAGAAGCTAAAGCCCACCGCTTTGTCCATTGGAATTAACACAACACTCATTATGAACCCCAAACCACGACAAATGCGCAAAGCACGACCACCCTCCGCATGAGTCTCAAAGATCACTAAAATATCTGTCGGATTTTTCTTAAGAATGTATCTAATAGCTCGTCTAAAGCTTGGTTTATTTGCCCCCAACAATTCCACATAATGCAGTTTATCATCAGGATATTGAAAGAAAAAGAACAGGGAATCACCGGGGTGAAACCTTATTTCGAAACTGAAGCTTCCATCGACGAGGCATCATGAGCCATAGATGCAGACTTTGTCACTTCAGAAGAAGCTAGAACCTCAACATTATCCATAAAAGCAGATCCTTGAGCATGTACTTGTGTCTCCACTTCAACATTCCCAACTATACCCAAAGGTCTCTCACTAGAACGAGACAAAGATGTACTCTCGAAAGAGGGAGAACAAACGGATCAATGACTCAGATACTCTCATTTGGAAAGAAATTGACTCGAATACTCTCATGTAAAAACAGGAAAAAAGATGAATTAAATTAAATATGTTTTCAATGAAATATGGTGGTTGATTACTAATATGTCCAACCATTTTCAAAAATTTACATAACCTAACCGACTATACCCACCCAAACCCACTACCAACCTAAGAACCTGGATCAATTTCAATTTATTTACAATAACTGAATTCAAACAAGAACATAATATTAAACCGATTAAACCAAATACAAACCCCTCAATTTTACAATTTACCCTAATTGGCTTTTGATTGTTTCTTAATTAAGGAGCATGAACGTGGTTACTCTTTGTGTTTATAAATCAAGCTGTTCAAATTTCTGATTTTTTTCTTTATAAGAAAATGTGCTTAATGGGTTTCTTATTTTGACCATCGTCGTTGTCTCTCATTCGTCTTGTTCAAGCTTATGGGATGAAGTCGGTGATTAGATCTGATTTTTTTGCTTTTCAGAATTAATGAAAAGCTTAAAATCTAATTGTTTGAGAAGAAATTTACAGTTAAATCATAAGTCATAACTAGAAAAATGTTTAGACATAATGATTTGTAACACGAAAGAACAATTTCTAAGTTTGGATGGAGTAAATAATATTTTTAATTTGGGTTTAGTTTTGGTTTAAAATGGTTTTTTCTATTAGTTAATGGTAAACCGTTGAAATCANTGTAAATATATTTCAAATTTCAGTTTGAGGTGTACATATATATATATATATATATATATATATATATTTGCAACTTTAATTCTCAATAATTTGTAAGATTGATGAAGAAGGTATAATTTGTTTATAGCGATAAAATCTCATCATCTATGGTAAAAAGTGGAGGGAGATTCCAAAAAGAAAATAGTTTTGGAGGAAGATTTTAATACTTTCACCATATATATTTGAAAGATTAGAATTTTTATTCATAGAGTTATGAGGACTACATAGACTAATTTATTTATTTTACAAAATTTATATAGATTTGGTTCCATAATGTGATACTAAATATAAAATTCACTATATTTCGATAAAATATGTTACTAGAAATGTAAAAGATGTAGTATATGAATATAAGTTTGTAAAAAGTTATATGATTAACAATAGTTAGTTAAGTCTATTATGAATATGAAATCGTAAATAATAACTCCATTTGTGACATTCGTGAATTAACGATACTAGTTTAATTAAACCGTTACAATCCATGTTCTTTACCACACAATTTCAATCAAACTGATGGTTTGATTCATCAATTATAATGAATTATGTTTCTTTACCACATGATATTTTGTTTATGCTTCACCATATTTTGAAACAATTGATTTTAATTTATATTTCAACAAATTGCATCTTGAATTAAATAGTTTTATGTTAACCAAAACCAATTTGAAGCAATTCTTGAAACCAAATGATTATGATTTGATGCGAACGTAATACAATTTACATCAATTCTATCATGAAGAAATTCCATCTCAATCCAATTGATTTTACGTGAATCGAAAACATTTGATTTTCTATGAACCGATTGGATTTAATGCGATAGCAAAATGTTACAGTTTAACTGTTACAGTTTAAATAGATAGATGCTAATATGTAGTTTAACTGTTACAGTTTAACCAATTCGGTAATAATTTTTTATATTGTGACATATGAATCAAAAAAGATGATGATAAGGGAAGAGTATTAAGAAGGGAATTTCATGTTTGTAGGAAGAGGTTTCATGAATAAGGAAAAATTCAAGAGCATCAATAACCCATAGGATCATGACCAGCTGCGACCATCCGCCAGAGGAGACTAGTACGAGCCATGTCTAGTGAAAAAGGTATAAACAACTGTAACAGGTTACCAGGTAAGTTATTTAGAGAAAAAGTTGCTTGGTATAGATTCACTTAACATGTCCAGTGTCAGATGTGGGAGTTACCACCAGGTAATGAGGATGTTAGAAAGCGAAACAAAAACACACATGAGGAGTACCCAGTATCGTGGACAGCTATAGCAAAGGATCAGGTAAGTAAGGTGACATAATAAGTTACTTGGTACATTTAAAAATTGCATACAGAAGTTATCTGACTATTAGGCTACTAGGGATGGATAGGAGTGTTTTAGTCTTTCTATGTGACTATAGTAACCTACGATGAATAGACAACGGATCCATCTAACTTAGGTCTTTTTTTTTTGTTATCTACTCAAAGTACTCTTAATTTAATCCCTTATAATTTATAAAAATAAATCAAATAAATAAATAATAACATATAAAGTATTTAAATAACATTTAGAACTATGATTTATTTGGTTTATTTTTAAAAAAAAAAACTCAAGCAACTAAACAATAACATGTGTCTATCTGAAGTTTCTAAGAAACGGTTTTGAGTAAATGAGGAAAGATTCTCACCAAATCCAAATGAGATGCCGTTTTAGTATGCAATTAGTCTTTTGTTGATAAGAGTTAGAGAAATCTTTCTAGATGAAAAAGAAAGCTCCTAAAATTACATGTCATTTCAGAAACTATCCTTTGAAATTAAAATTCACATTTAAAGCTGAAAAATAATTTTGAGTTGTGGAAAGAAAATCCCTCAAACATTCTTATTTAAAACACAATAAAATAAAATAAAATAAAACAAAACGAATAAAATTTGTTATTATTTGATCACAAACGTGTGTAAAACNGTGTGTAAAACATATCTGGGGCTTAAAAAAAAAAAAAAAAAGAACCTAGATTTACATTACACATTGAACTAAATTGGATCTCTAGTACTTGTTCTTTCCCTCTCTATCATAAATGAGCCTTTCTCTAAACGTGAATTACTCTTGAAGTAAATTAAAACTTGTAAACACACACACATCAAAAGATTCAAAGATTATAACTGCTGTCTGTAGCCACCAACATCAGAAGCTGGTCTATATTCCGTACCATACGTTTGTCCTGTCAGTGACGGCGTGTACATTGAAGGACCCGCCAACTGAGGGTATGCTGGTTGTCTGTACTGCACCGTCTCTGTGCCCATAAAACTACTCGAGACCAGCTCTTGATGGTTGTTCAGCTGAGAAGGATATGCCGGTACATAGCCAGTGTCAATTCTGGCATATGCGCCTGGAACTGAAACTGGTTCCTTGTGATTGCTGATGAACTCCTATACGCACGTAAACGACAAATACAGATTTATGGAAACAAAGATGTAGACGGTTGCATGTAAAGGAATTCTTATCTTACAATGTCGCATCAGGCAAAGTATATATATTAGTGGATGTGATCTTACTTGAATGAGTTGTTCAGCAGTTTGCACTTGAGAAGTTGTGCCTTTGATTTCCACTGTGATTTGATCAGGATGTGGACTCTCTTGAATGGTTATGGTAGCTCCACTTCTTCGACGGATGTAAGCTATATTAGCTCCTTCTAAACCAATAATATCCTCCGCATAGGAGAATGGTATTTGCATCGTTTGAGATACCTAGTACGATAACCCATCATAGAAACGCGTAAAATAAGCTTAGATATAATAAGAGCAAAACCACTCGATAAGCTTAGTTCCGGTAGAAGACTAGTAATAACTTATAACAGGGACAACGGTGATAAACCTAACCAATTTGAGGAAATAATGATGTTATCCTATGGAAAGTACCTGTGTAACAAAAGCAGCAGACACCCGAGTAAGACCAGGAGATTGTCTGGCAGACAGTACAGGATCCTGACTATAGAGAGAAACTCCCGAAGGCTGAACACGTGATTCCATCCGAGAATCACGCTCCAAAAACAGAGGTTCCCTCCGTCCTAAGAGGGTGAAATCAGAATCTATTACATTTGGTGAAATAGTATGCAAAGATGACTTGTTATCAGCTAACGCTTCTCCCTGGCGAGCTTGAGAGGCTCTAGCTAGATACTACAGATATAAGAAACAAAAGATCAGGAGGAAAATGGAAAAAAGAAACAGGTAAGATAATTGGTTCAAATAATCAAAGCTTACTTGCTTCTCAAAGAGAGGAACTACAGTATGATCGACTAGAAATTTCCTCAGGTGACCTACAATAGCTTCTAGCGCTTTTAGGATCTTTAAAGCTTCTCCCTGCAGATCCACTATCCTCTCATCTTGCGCAGCATAAAATGGTGTTTCCTCTGGCAACAAAAAGTACATTTTACATGTTATCATCCAGAAGGGTCACACTAACTGTAGCAACAATTTGTGAAATAGGATACTGGCAACATAAACACAATTTTTAGAAGATGACATACGTAAATTGCAGAACTAACTGAAATTTATCGAGACGAATAAAGTTATACCTTCTGACAAAATGCGAACTGATGCACCAGAGCTCTCTACTATTGACTTGATTAACGATCCTTGTTTTCCAATCAAATTTATCGCTTGCGTAGATGCAACTAATAAACGCACTGAGCAGAACGCACTTCCAGCGTTCTGGACATCATCGTCATTATCGGGCAACCCTGCAACTCGTCTAAATACCCTTAAGGCTGCATCCATTGCAGGAGACATGTAGGCCTCTGGTTCTTCTTTACCAGATATCAACACCTAAACATTTTGTTTGACGGGCAAGATATTAACTTAGAGGAGACATAAAGACTACAATCTAAACCATAAAGCAATCAAATTGCAAGTTTCTGTTCGTCCAACTTCACCACAAAATCACTACCCTTAAGCTAAAAATATCACCACTAAACGGGGAAATTTTATCATAAGAAGTGACTGTTGACACTTCTGTCAGATTCAGTGATTATACATCGGACATCTGGCAATCAATGATTGAGAAACCCTAGAAATAGAAAGTGGAAATCCCCAAATTCGGATAGCTTTGCACAGAGTAAAGAACGTAGAAAAAAGAAGACAAGCAAGAAAGAGGTACTAACGATACGATCGGGAGTAGTAACGGGACCATCAAGGACTTTGATGCGAGCACCAGTTTCCTCGCACATCTTCTTAATAAAGTCTCCTTTGCGTCCAATAATAGCTCCGACTTTAGTCACCGGAACGATCATACGAAACACACAATCACCAGGCCAACCTGGCCATCTCTCCGCCGCAGAATCTTCCGTACTGGGAGCAGAAGTATCCGGAGCAGCTAAGCCATCGGGATGATTAATCAATTCAGGGAAAGCACCAGAGTTTTCTTCAACCAATGCGGTGGCATTAATTCCAGGAGGCGTAAGGTTTTCATCCTCAGGGAGGTTTGTAGTGCCGTTGTTCTCCACGGAGTCTGAGACGGCTGCCATTAAACCGGCAACAAATAAGTTAGCAAAAGAGAGAAATCGGCGTTGATAGAAATTTTAACCTCTGGTTATAGAAATCGGCGTTGTAAGCTACTACACGATGCCGTTTAGCTTCTAAGCTTTTGGGCTTTCCGCTTATCACAAACTTTTCAGTTTTTATTCTTTTTTAGCCCATGAGCTATTTTTTCTTTTCTTTTATTTTCTTTTGTCGAGAAAAACACTCGCACTCTCTACTTAAGTGTATGTGGAGGTTTTTTTTTTTCCGTCACAATACTTGATAACCAAAAGAGAATATAGAGTTACAAGAACCAATCCGAGAATATCGAAACCTAAACCAAAGTATATAGATTTCACTACAAGAGAGAAGAAAGTAAAAAACTGAGCGCAACAAGCATCAGTAGAAAGACTAAAAGTGAGGTCTAAAGGTTACTAGGGTCTAGGCAGAGAAGGAGCTAGAGGGAGGAAGCTGAAATCCTTCTAGACTTACTGCAGAATAAATGTTTCTGAGTCTATTTTTGAGAGGGACCAGTATTTGGATCAAGAGATAGCTTCCTTTTAGTTGGGAACATGGAATCCAAGGTCTTTTCGTTTTTCCTCTTCTAGGACTGATGCATTGGAGCTACGATTGCCCCTATGACATATGGTGGTTGTGTCTGAGGTGGTAACAAACTTTGAGAATGGTTGTTTTGGAAAATGAGACTCTCTGATGGATGAATCTGATTCTCTTCCGCCTAGAATGGGTTATGAAGATATCTAATCGGATGTGCCAAGTGCGGATATGATATGGTTGAATAAACGATCCTCTGGAAGTTGAAACAAAAACGAGACATGTATTCCTGGTAAAAGAAAAATATGAGTGCATCTCCTGATTGGAATCTTACCTCACTGTAGAATTTTAGTTGCTCACAAATATTGAGACACATTTTCTCTATGACCAGAAATTCTCTAAAGACAAAGGCTTCTTGAACATCGACCTCTAGGACCTCACCAAATCTGCTCGCTATTATCTCCGCCAATTCTTAAGAAATGAATTGTAGAGGAACTTCATAAAATCTGAACTTCATAGTCGAGTCATCAGAGGGGTGATCTTCCCAGCGTTGCACTGCCACAAAATAGTGATTATACGGGACAAGTTGTTTGTCTAAAATAGCGATGAATATTATAATTTAATACTATTGATATTGACAAAATAGAATAATGAACCTTCTTCGAGGTGTCATAAAGTAATTGAAGATTTTCTCTCCTCTCTCTCCCAAGACACATTTGTGGCCATCAATCTCTTTTTGGCAGCCTGCTGTCTGAGGAAAAAGAGCTCTCTGTTCGTCTCTTCCTCTCCCCAGTCTTTCGTCGCCACTGCTCTGTTGATGCATTGAGAAGCTCAGTTTTGAGGATCCTCCACTTTACTGCCGTCTAATCAAATCCGTTGTGCTCAACGGGAAAGAGAAAGTCATCTCATAGTGGTCTCTCCTCCTTTCTTGTGTGAGTACGACAACATAAGAAGCTTGAGTCTGACAATGTGACCTCCACTGGCAATTTGCAGATCTAACAAGCTACTCATTCTGTGATGCTTGTCTGAGGACAATGAGTGTTGCTCCTGGTTGTGGGTTCAGTCTGCCGTTACCATGAGTGCAATGTGCCGTCGAGTTTGTCTTCGTCAGATATGACGCTAGTGCTGGGTATTCTCCTCCTCTATCCCGTTCTTTTAAGCTTTAGGTGTATCTTAGCCTAGATCTAGCGTGAGGATGGCTAGACCTAAGTTTTATATGGTTTGATGGTGTTGCTAGATAGTTTGGGTGATATCCCAAATTAGGTTTAGCGTGGGCTCTGCCAGCTTTACGGTTTGTTGGTTATGTTGGCTCAATATTTCTTGTTATTGTCTATGTGGCGTATGCGTTCCGCAGTTTCAAGCTAGCAAAAGATCGGGCTTGAAGTAGCTTTGTTCATAATGGAAAACAGGACGAGAAATCACATATACATGTCGTTTACGGTAGTTTGGGAAAATAAATTTACTTCTCAAATAACTTTTTGCTACAGAACAAGACGAGAATTTTGGAAATTGGTACTGGTACGAGAATTTTGAGTCATACCAAATTGGAAAATTGTGGTACAAGTACAAAAAATAGTTGGAAAATACGGGTAATAAAAAATGAAGAATACTATTATAAATTATATAATCAATATAACGAAAAAAACAATGTATAGAAGATATATCAATATTCAATACACAAAACATATATAATCCTGCCAGCTCCGGTGGGAACCATTTGGCTATGGATCGGGTCTTTGTTGATCCTATTAGTGAAATGAATGAGTGAGGTTGACAAAAAAAAAACAAAACATACATAATTATAATGTCATGATTTGTAATTAAATGGACAACATTACCACTTTTTTTACCAAAAATACTAATGTATCCATATACAATAGTTTATTCATTGTCGAGTTGTGAAAATTAAAGTCAAATATTGTTATGGGTTTGATCTTAATTATTTGAAAGATATCTAATATTTAAATCTAAAATATTTTAACGTTTTCTTAATGTAAACAAATACCCAACAAAAGTTCAGAAAATTCCCAAACTTATTTCCAACTTTTTTCTTACCCGTTTGAATATTATTTTTGGAGCCGGACGAAAAATTAGAATTTTTCATTCCTGAAAAGTACAAGAATTTTGGGTTGAAAACGGGAAAGAACAAAATTCCCGCCCAAAAATAGACAAGACTAGCTTGAAGAATGTGGTTAGATTAACTTGTAGACTTGAAGCATGTTAATCCAAGGAAGAGTTGTAGGTGATATTGGTTTAGCTTTTGAGGACGCGCTTTGGTCCAGATCGTATGAGGCAATTCTTTGGAGAGTTTTGCAGATTTTCTTTGGTTTTTGGGGAAAGATCCACCGACCCTAGGTGTTGGAGATTCCCATCTTCTGCAAAAATGATGTGGGGTGTCCATTGGTTTGGAGTTGATAATTTTCTAGCAATCAGATTCTCCAGGATACACTATTTGTCCTCGTTGCTTCATTACTTTTTCGGTTGTTTCTTTTGTTTGTTTAGTTTGCCAGGTTATCAAATTGTTGTTTGTGTTTTCGTAACTTTTGTAATTTTCTTTTATTTTACTCTTTGTTGTCCCTGTATTTTTGTTAAAAATTTAAAAATAATATATCAATTCAACATTTTACCCAAAAAATTTTTAATGAGTATTAAGAAATTTATATGCAATATTTATAAAGTTTGATCAGTTCTAAACTAATTGTTTTAAGTTGAAAATAAGAAACATGTGTTTTGTCGATTAATACCAATATATTTTAAAAGTAATAGTCACAATCTCTAGTTGAAGTCTGATACAATAAAAAACTCTGATAAATATTTCACTAATATAATATTATTGTTTTTATTATAATTTAGTTTTCAAAGGTTTATTTTTCTTATCACAGGATTTGTTTTGTAGTTTTATAGAATTATTTTGTAGTTCCACATACTTATTTTGCAGTTCCACATGCTTAATTAGTAGTTACTACAAACCTATTTTATAGTTGTACTTAGTTTGTAGTTACCTCATTTTTATTTTGTATAATTTAAACATATGCATACTGGATAGATAATTAGTTTCATTCATATCATATAAAATATTTAAATAATATTTTAAACTTTATTTTATTTAAAATTTCTAACATGTCTCCCTCACCATTTATTTTTGTCAACAATTGGATCGACAAAATATGATCTATAGCCAAATTATTCATTGGAGTTTAGTGAGATTCAAACTCACCACTTACTCCCAACTGAGTTATCTGTTTTTTGGTGTTTTCACCATATCTCCATTGACAGGATCGGTCAGTTGTGGTTCAATATTGACAAAACAAAAATTATTAGCAATAGAGATGTTCTAAACACCATAAATACTTCCTCATTTCCTAAAATTAGTCAAAACAGATATTTGTGTATCATCATTCTCATAGCTAAGTATTTTGTAGTTCTTATTAGAATTAATTGTTTAGTCGATGCTATAATGGAGTATCTGTCTTTTTTTTTGTTTTTAACGATAACCTCTGTGATATTTTTTTTTGAGTATAGGAAGACAACTATACTATTGATCAGATCTTGTAGATCTAATTGTTAATAAACAAAAAACTCGATCTAAAATTTAAATCTTAAATAGTAGTACACTGAGTTACAATATTACTTGAAATAAAGTTTCCAATAAAATAATTGGAGAAGCAACCATCAACCAAAAACAATTGGTTCTCTATATATAAATTCTAGGACCATCAAGTTTTACTTTACATAAAAATTATTGGAACTCTCACTGTAAATAGGTCATGAGGTAAAAGTCTCAGCGTGTAAAAGCACTATCGAACTATATCTTATCTAAATAACCAGTCGTATATATATAATAACAAAATGAGATGGAATCATTGAAGTGAATTATTGAATTTACCATAATTTTGGAAGATTTAGGTTAATATATATTGTCATTATATGCAATACGCAATGGGAAAGAAAGGGACGTCACGTAGAAATATCTGTTGCCCCAAAGATCCTTTATCTCTCTGCCATTCACTTTTGTTTTCTAGTTTTTTGGACTTTCTTATTACGTTTTTTATTTTATTTTTCAAAACCTAAAATCTTTGGTCATGTATTATTTTTTGAATTAGAACATAAGTCACTTGCGTAATCAAAATTGATAATCTAGGGCAAAACACACACACACATGTATATATATATATGTAATGTGTGTGTACCGCTAGTTAATGGTCCCCTCGATAAAACGTCGATCTGTAGAGTAAACACTTGTAGTTTGTAACTATTTGAGACAATCTTGTACAGTGCCCTAATTGACTCTCAAAGGTCACTTACTTTAACAACATACTTATTCATTTTCAGTTTATCACTTTGGATTTTCTATTTACATTTTTTGTAGCTTCTAAAAAGAAACTTTTAACATATTTATTACTACGTACATCGGTAATTAATTACGTCTCCAGTAATCTGTCTTTTCAACACCTATGAAATTGAAAGGTAAACATCTACCGTCGAATGAAATAATCTGACAAGTATTATTCAACTCAACAACTGATTGATTGATGCTCCTACTGTAGCCTACGCCGCTCCAAAAGAGACAGTTATGGCTACTTTTGGACAATTTGTTTTCCATTCAAATTGTTATGAATTAAGGTCTTCTTTTTTTATCGCACAGATCTCGAATATATTGTATTTGAAAAATAAGTTGATATTTATATTACAAAAGAGTAAAGTTGAGGATAAAAAACGGAAAGAAGTCACATGTTGTCATATGAAAAGAAGTGTAATAACATAATAAGAAGACACAACCAAAGAAAAAAACAACTGTTTATGGACTTTTGGATACAGTGGGCAGAATTGGCAGTACAGGTTTATCTTCTCTTATCTCTCTACATTATTACAATTTTTCCTCCTTCTTAACTTACATGTTCCATATCTAATAAAAATATATATTTGCTAAGTTATATAACTCATTCATTATAGAAGAGTTGATAGCTAGTTTAATTTGGAATAATAATGTTTACAAACTAGAAAATTAGCTTTGTAGTTTAATGTTTTATGAACCAGCAATAGTGAAAAATAATTAGCTTCAAATTTCCAAAATTCTTCTATATCGATTAAGAACCTTGCTACTTCTTCTGTTTTTGCACTATCTTCACAACTTCTCAACAATAGATCACCATTACATATATGTATATATATATCTACAATTTATATTTTGATTTTATTCTTAAATCCCTCATTTTTCTAGTCTTCTCTTGTTAGAATATATAAAACCATGGCATTGCAATCCCAAAAAACTAATGAATTAAATAATGGAACGTTCTATAATCATTAGTTATGACTAACAAATGAAATAATCTAATAAACTGTAAGAAAAATCTAATGATCCCAATGAAAATAATGACAGAAACGTATGATTGGCATCTGCCTCATATCTATATCACTTCCCAATGTATATACCAAATGGTTCCAATCGATTCACATTTTCATTTTTATGAGATCGAACCACGTCCACATGAGATAAGATGACCTGTTACGAATGTTACTTTCGGACATAGCCAAAAATATCTACAGGTGGTCGGTTTTGACAAATTTCACCGTTCATTTTACCAAGCACTCAAAGAGAAACCTAAATTCATGTCACTATATAATTTTGACAAACCCTAATAACGTATCTCTTCTCGGTCCTTTTTTTTCCACATTTTGTGTGTCTCTCTCTCTCTTTCTGTAGGAAATTCATACTTTCACAATCTCTCTCATTTCAAAGGTCCATTATTCCTATTCTTATATTGTAGGAGTTTCCTTTCTAGTACACAAAATCTTTCTCTTTTCTCCTTAAAGTTTTGACCTTTTTACTATATTTAGTAATTAAAGATTTTGTCAGAGGGTTTTAGGGTTTAACAGTAGACTTGGTACAACTTTCTGAATTTTCATAAAAGAGTTCTCCTTTCATTAACACAGTCATTGAAAGTTTCTTGTTTTTTCTTTCGTCTGAACATATACACTGAAGATTTCAGTCATCTTCTTTCTGCTTTTTCCGGAACAAAATCAGTTCTAAGGTAGAGACATGTCGTCTTGTGTAAGCGGTGGTGCCGCATACAGCTTGGAGTTGGAAACGGTGAAACCGTCACCGTTACATAACACTCCTTCGCCGTCATCTACAATCTCTGAGTCAAATTCTTCTCCTCCATTAGCAATCTCAACGAGAAGACCAAGGACTCTCCGGAAACGACCAAACCAGACATACGAAGAAGCTGCAGCTCTTCTCTCCACTGCTTACCCAAACATCTTCTCTTCCAAGAAACAAAAAACTTTTGCGATTAAAACTCCTCTCAGTGATTACGACGAAGCTTCCGAGTTACTTCTTCCGTATGAATCCATTGAAGAGCCAGATTTTGTGTTCAATACCTCCATTCAAACCAACCAAGATCACTTGTTTGAGCTAAAGGGAGTCAATTTCAATGACTCGGAGATGAAAAGGTTCGAAATTTACGACGATTTCGATGCGGAATCGGTACTTGATGAAGAAACTCATGAAGAAGGTATAAACAGTTTTATGGGAAATATCGAATCCAACGCCGGAGAGAATAAAGAATCTAGCTTTTCTGGTCGTTTAGGGGAAGAAATGATGATGAATCCTTGGTATGGAAGCTACAACGAATTCGGACTCGTTGGAAACTTTAAATTAGGACTTGGATTGAGAAGTTCTCTCCGGGAAAACGACGATGGTAGCTTGTGGAAATTTCCAACCGTGGATTTCGAACAGATCTCACCCAGAATTCAAAACTTCTCTGTGGAGAGTAGAGAGAATAATACGATTGTTACAAAGGTGGAAGACAAAAAGAGAAAGAAGACAATGAAGAAAGTGGCTCCAGAGGCGGTGGAATTAAAGAGCTCTGAAGATCAGAAACCGACGGATCAGAGAATGAGTCCGTTGTACTTGAAGCTCGACTACGATGGACTTTTAAAAGCTTGGTCAGATAAGGAGTCACCATTCTCCGACGACATTCTTGGTTCAGACCGTTCCGAAATCGACCTCCATGTACGTTACTTTGTTCTCTAATCTTCTTTTCCCGCCGATTTAATCAACAATTCAACGCTTTAAAAACCAAATAAATAGTTTTAAAACAGTTGTTTATGGTAACCACTGAATCCTCTTAGTCCGGCCACGTCACGCGTTCTGATTTGCATCTGAAAAGTGTTGTGTTTGGTAATAAATGTTTGGTAACAATAATACTACTGTAATAAGATGAAGCTGAAATAGCAGAAGTTAGTAGTTAATGACAAGTTATATATGGAGCAATTCATTTTAAAAAACAGACGAATACGTGAATTTGATGAAGTTGAATTATGTTTCGGAAAACAGGCAAGGTTGAGTGAGATAGATTTATTTGGAGAAAGTGGAATGAGAGAAGCAAGTGTGCTAAGGTACAGAGAGAAACGTAGGAATAGACTCTACTCCAATAAAATCCGATATCAAGTTCGCAAACTCAACGCCGATCAACGTCCCCGTATCAAGGTACATACATCTATAGAGTATAATGTAATTGTTTTAGTACATTCCGAGTAGAGATTTTTAGTTAAAAGTTAGCCACTTAAACATTGTTGTTGTGGTCTCATTGACAGGGACGATTTGTTAGAAGGCCCAAGACAAGGAATTTAAGTGGGCTACGATTTCAAGACGAAGACGAAGACTCATATGAAACTTAAACCCTTTTATTCTCTGTTTTTTTCACAGTTTTAGGCTTTTGCCTATACAAAACAAACATTGAAGTCAAACAAAGATCAAAACATTTTTGTAGCAATAGCCTTAACTTATTTCGAATAGACTGCATTTGAAATCTATACTAATGCCTTATACTCAATAGTCAATACAATACAATTTTTAACTGCATACTCTTTCAATTGAAAGCCGAGCAAAACCGTCGAATCTCCCCTTGAGACCCGGACTTCACACCAATCTTCCCCATCTTCACTATTGCCTGTACAAAATCTGATTCGAACGTTGGTCCAAATGAGGGATTTTGCAAACCAAGATAGGAATCCACGACCTGACGTGTCGTTTCATCCTCGTAGAGACCTGCGTCCGTCTGAAGCACTGCAAAACCTTCCTTTATGTTCTGCAGAATCTGCTTATCGAATATCTGGCCACTTAACCGATCAATTGGTAACCGGACGTTCACGTCACCATTTGGTGGGCATCGAGTGGTTAATTCATTTAGGAACACCGGATTGATAGTCGGATCGGGTTGCCCTCCGGGTAAGAAACTGTAGAGCCGTTTGGTCATAAAGAAACAAGCTGTTGTCCCGATAGTGTGAGCAGCTGGTACAGAAGAGAGAGAGATATTGTTATGACAAACGCTATGTCGAACACTTGAATTCAAAGGTTCCTCATTTTGTACTTGAATTGTGAAAAAAAGATTAAGATGACACACAAACTAAGCAGGGCCAGGTTTATAACGCATGATCATTTGGCTGGTGATCTTTAGCTACTGAACTAGACTCATGCATGTTTTTATGATTTCTTCTTTTTTTTTTTAGTCCCACGTGCAAGTTGATAGTTTAAGCCTAAAATCAACACGGAATAATGGCCATATAGGTATTCTGACGTTTTGTCAGATTTAACTGCTGTTAGTATAACTGGCTTATCTTTGTGTCAATCATAGCATTTCTCGGCCATACCAGATTTTGTGGATAAGATGACAGAACATCAAACAGTTCTTGCTTAAAAAAACACACTCAATATAATAGTAGAAATTAAATTCAAAAGTCTTGAATAAGTGCCTAAATTAAGTTGACAAAAAGGCTTAATTTAATAACTTCTCATTTCGGTTTTTCAGTTAGCAAACTATGAATATATTTTTAATTTAAAGTTTTTCTTCACAATTAGAGAAAAAAATTGGTCTAGTAGAATTTTGTAACGCATGGAAACACGTGACACTAACACGAGGGAAACAGGAAACGGACGAAACATGCAAAACACATCACGGATTCAGGAAATGAAGAATCATATAACTTGAACTTCGAACCAAAAACTTCGAGAAATTCGAAACCACCAAACAGACATGAATGAGAGAGAAAAAAGAAGAAGAAGAAGAAGAAGAGTAGAGAGATACATACCACTGAGAAGCACAAGTTCTTTGGCGTTGAGTCCCTTCTGCATGAACTTGGCCTTTAGTATCTCAATCGAGTCACTAATTTCCGGCATGTCCTTAGCCAGTGACAAGTCCGAGATCCGACCATCTCTCCGTCCAGTTGGCACATCATACGTCGGTCCACTCGCCTGCAATGTTTTTATGATTTGATCACAATAGAGAAGAAAACAGAGAAATATTTAATTCGTTATTTAGTTTTACCAAAGAGATGGCATCACGAGCAGCCAAAGCAACAATATCTGCGCACGAGACAACACCAGGACATGCGGCTTCAAGCTCTGCTTTGGTGGCTTCTACGATATCAAATCCTCTAACACCCTCATGCCCAAAGGCATTCTTTTCTGAGGATGGTCCATTGTCCACGAGGATCGAGCCGTCACACCCCTGAACGTGTGGTTAAATCTCTTATATTAGCAGCATTAGTGGAAAGCAGAAAAAGGAGAAACGTGGATTGTACCTCAACAAAGCAATCATGAAAATGCAGCCGTAAAAGTATGGCCGGAAGGTTAGGGTCCGAAAGAGCAGCTCTTGAGACAACGCTCTTTACGATTGACTCAGCTTGAGGACATGTATCGGAGTAAAACCCCACTTCGAGATCTGCAAGACAGATGGTAAGGAAAACAATAACCAGAGACAAGGTAAGACTTATCTTAGCCTTTATCCACGCCATTTGTACTTCGACTAATTTCAACTCAACAAAGAATGAGAGAGAAAAGAGTGAGAGAAATGATAAAGAAAGAGAGAAAGTTATACAGACAAAGTCACTGCATTAAGTCAGCTATAAAGACAGACATTTGTTTAACCTTGTTTGCATGTAGAATTGTCCCCTAGCAAACACTTAACACAAAAAACGAAATGCAGTAAATAGCAACACGTACCAATGCCCGGAATGTACAAATGGTATATATTAATACAGGACATATACATTGTGCATCAAACAAAGAGGAATCGAGTATATTATTAAATCAAACCAAACCACATTAGATCATCGGTAGTCTCGTACTAAGTCACATAGTTTGAACTTTGAAGCAGTTCAGGGTTCAAGAACACAATTTTCCAGCTTTGGAAAGGAGACACCTAGTTGCATCCCCACAGTGACTAATGTCTCCAAGGACCTAGCGCTGTTAGCTAAAAGGTCCTCATCGATCTTAATCGAGTCCTGTAATACATATCATGGGAAAGTTAAGGTTGATGCAGACGCAAGGACTCATCCAAGGTAACCATCATGAAAATATAAGCTATTGTGTCACAACAGATTTTCAACTCCTAGGGTAGTGGAAGAAAGCTAAGTTAGAAGCTAACCTTTTCAAAGACGCATATAACTGTGCTTCCACCAAATGAAAAGTAACCAAGCTGGAAAAAGGAAAATGTTAAATTAGTGGCCGCTTGCATAATAAACCGGTACCTATCTTTCAACTTCAGAATTGCGTACCTCGTCCCCTTTCTTCACATTGTCTCCCTCTTTTTTACCAAAGGTGATGCTACCAACCATTGTTGCTCCAATCGCAACAAATGCAACCTGTTAGAGACAATAAGCTGAGGTCAAGTTCCATGATAATACTAGATTTGATTAATAGCATTGTTTATTTATTTCAGCATCATAGAGTTCACAACAAATGTAGGACTTAGACGAGATGACAAACCTTTCCAAACTCTTTTGTTGATATAATTACGACGGTCCGTTTATTCTCAGTAAACACATTACAGTACTTGCTATTCACTGCTATGGGATTGACCTAAGAAGCAAGGTAAATCAACAAGGAAACAAAAGTCACTACAATAAGAAAATGCGGAAAATAAGAATGAAACTCCACAATATAAAAAGGGAGATGGATCAGCACATACTGTATATAAGCTTCCAGAAACATCAACAGACTTTTCAATGACGCCAGAAACAGGAGAATGAAAACGATGATAGTCCTGCAAGAGATCAACAAATGCATAAAGAGAAGAAATAAAAACATCTGTGATATTATAGCTTTTGCACAAAGTACATGAAGCATGCAATCTTGTAGTACCTGTGGAGCTAATCGAAATATCACCAAAGATCCACCAAGGAAAGCATCAGAATGCACATCCTTCCCGAGGAGGCCTTGAATTGAGAACTTTCGACCCTAGCAATATCCAAAACACTTGAAAATTTTAGAATAGCGAGTAGCATTTAGGCTGTGTTGCAAGTTATCAGCTGCATCACTTGCGTTAAGAGCTATTCAATTTTGCAAAAGCCTAGTTTGCAAAATTACAATATCATAGCTACTCTAGAGGCCATTTTACCTTGATCCAGAACCGTGTGCTATCATCCACTGACTGAAACGCCATTAATCGACAATCAGCAGCAGACACAGCAACATCATCCCGATCCATGCACGCAATTGGTCTTGCACCAAGTTTTAACTCCCTAATGAAGAATTCATTGAATGTCTGCAAGTGAAATGACCATTGTTCAGATCCATGAAAAGTACACAGGCTTTACAGTTAACGAATTTATCAAAAGTATTTTCCCTTCAACTGCCATAGGATTTAGCTTAGATTTACCTCCTTATCACTTACATATTTATTTGATTACCCCTAGCACAAAATAATGTCTTTTTTTAGGAAGTCTTACCATGAAGTGTCTTTAAACAAATCTCAAGTCCAACACCTAGCAACAAATTCATTTTATATCTTGTTTACAATCATATCATGAATTGCCTTTACATACCTTAAAATGGTCCAAGGGATACTTGACTTCGGCCATGTTTATTTGATCCTGCAACACACTAATGATTCAGTTTTAGCCGTTCTTGTAAACTTACAATACGAGAGCGATGCAGTTTAAACCCTATAAAATCTAGTGAAGCAATTCCAACCTAGCCTTTTTTACATATACAGCACAAGAGAGGACTGTCGACTGATCTCTGTCAGAGGTTTTCACATGGTGTTCCAACTCCAATAGTACTATCGTTTTTCAATAAATACTCATCGATTATGTTCTAAGATATTCTGTGCTGTATAGCAATATATCACATTTCAAACAGGTGTTGTTCAATTCCAGGCCACAAGCCAATATCAGGCTTAAAGTCTTAAACTCAACAGCCACTTGACACATTATAAATTAACAAAAGCATAAATCAAACCTTGAAAAACTCAAGAAAGCTGGGTATATTTTGTGCAGATTCAACGGTGTTCATTTTCTTCCCCTGTTTCTCAGAAAGGCTTTGCAAAATCTCTTTTGCTCCTGCATTAAGAAGATCGATTCAGAATGAAGAGTTGTTTTTCTTCGATATAATGGAAAAAATGTGTAGCTCTTGGGCAAAAAGTAAGCGTGGAATAATAACAAATATTTATCACAAAGATATGACCAGGTGCATTTCAGAGGTAAAGGATACAATTCATCACCTTGGTCCATTAGCCGGAGTCCAATTTTTGATTGGTAAATAGCTCTCATCGACATAACAATCTTTGAATCAATCAACTCTTCCACAAGCCTCTTAGTCTTCCGATCAATCACCTAGAGCAATTATCAAGTAAATGTAAGTATAATTTTAGTGCATTTTCTCACCACTAGAAGATACGTAGTGAAAACAACATATATGGATAGGAAAAATGTAAAAATGTAAAAATATCAAGCTTTCCAAGTCAAGATTTGCTGAAGAATTTTGAGTATACAGAAAATCAGACAACTTGGTAATTGGCCTCCATATTAGAAAACAAAAGTGAGAAAAAGGAAAGATACCACAATATGAGAAGCACTCGAACCAGTATTTAAACCAACATCATAAGTAGATAGATGAGTCCATTCACTTAGTTTGAACATCCATCTGAAAAAATGTTAAAAACTTGAATGCAGATCAAGCCAAGAAATATATAAAATATTTAGTTTCTGATTAAAAGCTACAAATATGAGAATTCTAACCCATATGAAGCCTGCCTATCAGTCAAGAACCCTCCGGTCATTGTTTGTTTACCAGTTCCTTCGTCAAAACAGAGAGTCATATGGATCATTGAGTTGAGCTTGTCAGAAATTTGAAGAGCCTCTCCGCAAACCGGGCACCTATTTATAATTGGCTCCCTGCAATTGATGCATGCAAATTACTAGGATTTAGAAATGTATAAATCTATGCATAAACAGAAATGCTTAACATCGGCATCGCATAGGATATTATTACTCTTCTTGTTGAACAGCAAGAAGTGCAGCCAACTCATCAATTGTAACAGTATCATCTCCATTCAGGTCAGCAGCTTTGAACAACTCTTCTTTCTGGCAATCAAGTCAGTGAAAACATCAAGAGTGCTACAATTCAGCAATCTAGCAGTATCTATAAAAAAAAAACTGCCCAGGGAACAACTTTTTGGTACATGAAATTTCGAAGACTAACTGCCATTCCACAATAATTAGTTATGCTCGAGCACGAACAAAAGATGGATAGACAAAACTGCTGAAGATCAAACCTTGTTAGCATTTGCAGCCACATCATTCCCAAACGCATTCATCAGATCAGAGAACTCTGAGAATGAGAGCTTTCCATCTTCGTCGTAGTCCTGCACTTAAAAGAACTCCAACAATCAATTATAAAGCCTGCAGAATATGAGAATGTTCCATAGAAAAAACTGCTTAAGAAGCCATTGAAAAGAGAAAGGTAGCTAGGGAATCTGATTTTTGTTTTCAAAAAGACTTCATCATAAATCATTGGTAAATTCAAGAATTTTTATTTTTAAAATGTAGATAAAATCACAAAACTACACAAAAGCAGAATAGACAGAGTGGACGATTTAAGTAAGTATTAAAGCATACCACTATGGCCAAAATACGCTTTGCGAAATTTGTCTCGGTTTCAACAGGATCCTGCAAATGTTGGCGAACAAAAATCAGAAACCATTCAACACCAAATTTATTTAACCACTGGTTTAAATTTTAGCATACTCCATACCTCAACAGAGCATGAAATGAAGATGCTGCCAACAACATCAGATGAGGCCGGATCTAACAGGTCAAATGACTTGCAGGTGGAGTCAGGTTCCTATATTATAATGTATACAAGAGAAACAAAACAAAAATGTCAGTCAACAAACAGTTTTCTTATTAATTTATCATTTAAGACACTGAATGATGGCAAGCACCAACTACTATCAGATAAGAGCTGAAACAGCTTTCATATGAAAAAGAAACTTTAACTGCTGACCTGCACTAGAAAATCAAGTAGATCAAGCTCACAATAACCGATGATGTTGTTCTTCGAGAGCCTATTGGTCTGCATCAAGAAGAAAAAAAGGAAGCCATCTCAACTAATCAGTACTCCGAAGTAAAATTATAACTAAACGAAAAATCTAGAAAGAAGAAAGTTAAGCCTGATTATTTCATACCTCAAAAACTGAGATCCGAGCCAGAGTAGGTCCACTTTTCTCAAGTAGGAGCTTCTTTTCCTATATACATAAAAACACCAAAACCATCAATATCTCAACTATTCAAAAGGCTTTAATTAAAAAATCTGGAGTTAACTTACCGAATTCCAAATCGGCTTGTCCGTACTGAAAAGTCATCAGAAACAAGAGAGTGTTAAGTATAAGATTCAAAACAAAAAATAAAACATACAAGGACGAGTTTGAAGAATCGAATTGGAATAAATGTTGGTAACTGACGAATCTGAAATTTCAGTACGGAATGTCTGTTCCCCAAAGGAAACACAAGCGAGCCACTTGTCCTTGAACTTCATCTCTGCCTACAAAAAAACAAAACCAAATACACACATAACTATTTCTAAATACGCACTTCACGGAGATAATCAAAGTCAAAAAAGAAAGCAAAATCTTATATAAATCATACGCCGAGGAGAGTAAGAAGAGCAATGCCGGCGAAATCCTCAGCGCTCACAGATCTCTGACTGACTAATCCGGAGACATTGCCGGCGGATCCTGGACGACGAAGATTGCGGCGGTTGCGAAAGTTCTTAATCTTCTGTCGCAGCTTTGATCGGCGTGACTCTTTAGTCTCCGTAGAGTTTCCGTTTCCCATGGTAATCAAATGGATCGGAGATTGAAGAAGTCAGTGAGAGAGCTGAGAGGGTTTATAATAGTCGCCTCACCGCGGGATTGACCGGAGTCGTTTTTATAAGCAAATATAGCCGTCACTGTAAAGGTGGAGATGAAGAGAAAAAAATCACAGATAATACTTTTTCAACTTCTTTTTTATAATTTTGTTTGCCTGTCGGCTTTTGCTTTTCAATTTGTTCGTTACGATGACACTTCTTTTTTGATATTTTATCCATGATATTCCTAACATTTATCCCACGTTATTCCAAAGGACAGATGATTTGAACTTTTTTTTTTTTTTTCGCGATACTAAATCTAAACCCTCAATTATTCCCAATAACTTAACCAAAAACAATACGAATATTTGAACATATAAAAGTTTGTTTTAAAATGTTAAATTTATTGATTCAAAAAAAAAAAAAATTACAAATAGAGTCAATGGTTTGTAAGTTAGACAAATCTTAAAGAATAAAAAATTAGCTACAAACTTCATACCAACAACATATAATGCAAAGAGGAGATTCTATTTTTCAAAACTTTGTCAATAATCTTTTTCAAAGTGGCAATATCTGAACCATTGTTATCATGCATCCTCAGATTTCGATCTTTCCAAATGTAGTACACAGTAGTTTGGAAGACCATACGAAGTAGAACTCTGCCAAGTATGTTGCGATTTGGATTCATGATAGAGTTGAGTGTATCCGACCAATCTACGCTAATAGCAAAGCCAAAAAGCGAATTGCAAAAACCAAGCTAGACTGAAAAGGAGAAAGGGCAAGCGAAAAAAATGTTATCGCGAAACTCAAATGGTTCACCACAATAAACATAAGGTTGAGAGCATATTCTTAACAACAAGCCAACATATAAAGGAGAAACTAGGGACACCTTGTGCAAACCAAACTAGAGTGTGCCAAGGGACAATCTGTCTATTAGATCTAACTTGTTTCCAAGTCATTTTAGCAAAGCTTAAAGACAGCATTATCATGACGCCAAAGAAAGATGTCATCACCGGAGTCTAGAATGGGGAAAGGAATAACCTATTTAGTTGGGAGATCAGAGGACCTCGAAGATGGTGAAAACGCCAAGAAGAGCCAGAGAAAGCATCAGCTACCAGAGCTGTACGGGTAGACCAAGGCTATAGGTACCAACTTCACCAGAGATTGACATAAGACTGCCCAAAGAGGACCAGTTATCAAATCAAAAGAATGCTTTGTTACCAAATTTGATTTGACCCTTAGTGAAGTTGAAAGCTTGATCTCTTAACTTCAAGAGCTTGTGCCAATTCCACGAATCTCTAGAGGACACCTTAATATTCCAAAAAGAGGAATAGCGGAGTAAGTAATGGCGAGTCTAAGAAACCCAAAGAGAGTTCGAACCATATATAAGTCTCCAAATAAGATGGAGCGCAAAAACTCGAGAGAAGTCACATAAGCTTCTTAAACCAAGACCACCTTCCTTTTTAGGAAACAAATATCATCCCAAGACCTTTGCTTTGGAAGAAATATTAGGGGAACCTGACCAAAAAAGGCTCTGCATAATCTTTCCACTTCTTTAAGGTAGTGACTAGGGAGTCGGAAAGTGGAGAACAAAAGTTGGAGATACTAGTAACAACTAATTTTATTAACTGTAGTCTCCCTGCATATGAAAGATATTTCACCGTCCAAGAAAGCATACGAGATCTTATTTTTTGCAATTAGAGGCTCATAGTCCAGTTTGGTCATAGATTTGGTTATCAAAGGGAGACCAAGATATTTGATCAGAAGTGAATCAATTGAAATACCAGCCTGGGAAGCAGCATCACTTCGTGCAAGTTAAATCAAACGTCAAGAAAGATAGAGGACTTTGAAGGATTTATATGGAGACCATAAAGAGAAGCAAATTCACTCAAAACTCCAAGTGAGTGAGTTGTGAATCACGATACATTAGATGATAACCAAAAAGAGAGTCTTCAACAGCTTTGTTAAGCATCTTCGAGAGGATATTGCTGAGAATTACATAGAGATAAGGCAAAGGAGAAAAACCTTGCCTCAGCCCTCTAGAACATGAAAAAACACTCAAGTTCACATGATGGAGACTGAAAAAGAAGCAGTTGAGATGCAAACATAAATCCAAGAAATGAAGAGCTGAGGAAGATGCATTGCTCTGAGAATATCAATAATGAAAGTACAGTTCACAATGTCAAAAGCCTTTGTAATGTCAAAATTTTTGGCACAATGAGAGGATACTGAAGGTTTGTGATAATCCTTGATAAGCTCAATAGCCAATAACACATTCTCAAGAAGCAATCTCTCTTTAACAAATGCACTTGGGTTGAGTTCAATCGCAGGAGGAAGCACAATTTTTAGTCTATTTGCCAAAACCTTAAAAATCACCTTATAGAGAAAGTTGCAGCATGCAATAGGCCTGAAGTCTCTCATAGAGTCAGCTTCCGAGTGCTTAGGAATAAGTGTGTGGATAGTAGCATTAATCCCTAAAGGGAGAAAGCTACACAAAAACAAGATTAAGCAGCTCCAAAAAATTCCACCATAAAGCCATCTAGGCCAGGGGCTTTGTTCAAAGGCATGGAGAAAACCACACTTCTAATCTCAAAGACAAGAACAAGTCTAACCAAAGAAGGAGCCATAGCTTCTCAGCAATCATTATCCACTAAAGAGGAAATTTACTGAGAATTACCTACAACATAATTGTTTGAGTGCAGAAAGTTTGTGAAGTAAGAAACAGCCTCACTCTTAATCTCACAAAATCAGAAGTGTAATCACCAGAAGCTTTCCTCAACTTCTTAATGGAGTTCCTAGAAGCTCAAGATTGAGCAACTTTGTGAAAAAAGAAGAATTCTGATCACCAGACTATAGCCATTTAACCCTCGACTTTTTGCTTGAAAGATTGTTCTTCAAAGAGAAGAAGCATCAGCAAAAATTTCAAAATATTACGAACAAGGATTCCTGAGAGCAAGATCATGCGCATTACAAAGAGCTTTATAGGAAGATTTGGTACAAGAGGGAATGTTACCATCAAATGTTTTGTTTAGAAGAAAGAGAGCATGCTTTAGAAGCTTCAACTTTCGATGAAAGATGTAGAAAGCAGATATCGAGGGATATAATAGAGGGGATTGATCCCCCATGGACTGAACAGTCAGTAAGAACAACTCATGATTAACTAGGAAGTTGAAAATTTGGAAAGGTTTTTTATTACCAGAAGATTGAGCAGCAAGAATGATCCAAAATAGCTTCCACATCAAAAATCGTATGTGGCAGAGGGAAACAACATTAAGACAATTAGAACTGACCAAAGCACGATCTAATTTTTTCCCGATGGGATCCTCACTTCATGTGTTCCACCAGGTAAAGCTTGGACCAGAAAAGTTAGATCAGAAAGAGAGTAGTATGATACAATATCTTGAAAATGATGCATACCCTGATATCAAAAGGATAATCCAATAATCTAGAGTGTTGAGAGGTGGATAAAATTTCATTGTAATCTTCAAGAAGAATCCAAGAAAGATTCAAATGACTGTAAAAAGAATGAACATAGTGAAGATCATCGTAAAGGCATCTTCTATCAGCTTCAAAGTTAGAACCATAGATACCCAAACATATAAAAGAAATTCTTGATGCAACAAGTACTCCACATGAAATTAGTTGAGCACTAAGCATAAGAGGGGTGATGAGAACATCATCGCTACAACATAATCAAATATGACAAGACAATGACGATTGTAATTAGCAATAACCTTCTAGCCAGGAAGACACACTTGAAGAACACAGATAAACAATCTTGCTGAACTCTAGTCTCGATAAGAATTCCAAAACTTGGCTTGTAATCACCAGTCCATTTCTTAACAGCAGCATACTTATGTGGTTTATTAAAACCACGCAGGTTCCAGACAAAAAAAGAAATCATAACTCCCGAGAGGAAGCTTTCATTGATATAGAAGAAATAAAATCTTTAGATTTAGCAGTGACTTTACGCTGAGACTTAGCACAAAGCTTAATTTCTAAGAATCCATTGGTTCCATTAAATCAGATTCCAATATTACACCTTTCTCATGAAGTGATTCAAGAACTTGAAAACATGAAAGAGATGCAGGCTTTGTAATAGCAATCAGATTCGCAACAGGAGAAAGTGAACTATTGTTTAGAGAAGAAGAGTTAAACCATCTCCAACCGGAGATTGGTAATATAGGTTCTTAGCATTTAAAAATTAAAAAATAGAAAAAGTAAGAGAGAGAGGAAACTTAGGTACTTAAAAAAGAAGAAGAGACTCATATTCTTAAACAAGAAACTCTCACTTTCACGTGTTTGTAGATGACTAAACAAATTTTTTATTTAAATAAAATTTAAATAAAAAATAATTTTTTTAAGAAATAATATTATTTTATTACTTTAGAACCTCCAATTAACATCTCACCGATGGAGATGGTCTTAAATCCTTTGCTGCGAGAAATAGTTTTCCAATTATATGCATCAAATGAGTTTCTAGATAAAACCTTTGATCATATAACATTAATATATATATATATATATATATATAATATTCTTTACACAAATTCAAGTTCAAATAGATAGTTGATATTAATTTGACTTGGCCTTATTTGTGGTGTGATGGCTGCTAAGTTGGAAAATGTTTTGTATTAGTTTTGGAGGGACATGAACTATTGGGATTCTTTGACTCCAATCCATTTAATGACCGACGTTGTCCTTTTGTTTCCTTGCAAACTGTCTTTTGTTTTTGTTTTTTTGCATACCAAGTACCAACATATGCAATGTAAATTTCAAAACAAATTTGAGCCATACAATTTTATCACACTTTAAGAAAAATCGAGGTTATTCGGTTTGGAAATTCATAACTTGGTTTCTTATTTTGGGTTTTATAACTTGTGTTACCGAAGCATGAACATCTGCCAACGGTAGATTAAGATATTAACATAATCATATATGATTAACATATAATCACATCGAATGAAGTTTTATCAGATATATTCCACAAAAGAATAATAATGATAAGAGTTTCAAATAATTTTAGTATAATTCTTAAGGATGTTGTTGCTGTTGAAGACTGATGAGTTTAAAATAAGGACCAGTCTTGTTCTGAACGAGCCTATTATGGCTTCCTTGCTCTACGATCTTACCTCCATGTAATACACTTATCGTGTCGGTGTTTTTGATCGTCGATAGCCGGTGAGCAACCACTACCGTAGTCCGGTTTGTCATTAACCGATCCAATGCTTGTTGTACCTAAAATCCATTTGTGTTAAACTCATAAGGTTATGTGAATTAAACCCTAGAAAATCTAACGGTAAAGAAGCTTACTACACGCTCGGATTCAACGTCCAAAGCGCTTGTGGCTTCATCAAGTAATAGAATCGCTGGATTTTTGAGGATGGCTCTAGCAATAGCGATTCTTTGTCGCTGACCACCAGACATTTGAACGCCTCGTTCACCCACTTTGGTAGAGTAACCTTCCGGTAGAGAGGTGATGAAGCTGTGAGCGTTTGCGAGCGTAGCTGCTTGTATGACTTCAGACTGAGACGCTCCCTGGTTTCCGTACAAAATGTTCTCGTAGATTGTCGTACCAAAAAGTGCCGGTTCTTGTTGAACCAGACCAATGTGTTTCCTTAATGCTTTCAAATCTAGCTTTTTGATGTCTTTTCCTGTAATTAGAGTTAGAAAAAGAATCAGCTTATTGAGCTATATAACCTCTCTTTTGATGTTCTGGGATTTCTTGAGACACAAGAAATTTTTGTTTAGAGTTCTAGTCAAGATCACTTACCTTCTATCATGACTCTTCCGGCGGTTGGGTCATAGAACCGGAGAATGAGTGAAATGACTGAACTTTTTCCGGATCCACTCTGTCCGACAAGTGCCATGCTCTTTCCAGCACGAACTATCAAATCAAAGTCCCGGAATATTACAACATCTGGTCTTGAAGGGTAGCTAAAGTGGACGCCTCTGAGCTCAATCGTGCCTTCCACATTAGTCAACTCTTCGCTGGTTTCTCCACCTATCTGAGTTTTTCGGTCCAAGATCTCGAAAACGGACGTAACCATCTGGTTTCCTTTCAGGAGATCTGGAGCTAGAGCCAATGTCTCACCCATGGCTAATGCCGTGACGATTAAAACCATAAATGTTTTCATCACTGATTTGAAGCCTGCTAATCCTTTGTCCATCAAAGTTGAACCGTACCTATCAAATCCACCAACTGACACTTTAGTATTTACAATTAGGAATGGACGAGGCCATAGATGTATTAGAAAGAGACATACCAGAGAGCGAGGCCATAGGAAGAGAATATGAAGAACTGAGAGATACCATAGAAAAGTCCTGCAATTTGTCCACGCCTGAAAGAACTTTTGGAAGGTTCTATAAGCTCTCTTGAATAAAGATCTAGAACCTTTTCCTCAGCACAGAAGGCAACGACCGTTCGGATGTTGCTAACAGACTCTCCGGCCAACATGTTGGCCTTCAAGTACGCTTTGCTCAAGTTTCCTCCATAGCCTTGCATGAAAAGTTTCTACAAGTATAACAAAAACACAACATAAGTAAAAACACATATCCTTAATTGAAGGACTCAAACCACTGCATTACCTCGCTGATATGACCACTTATAACCAATGGGTATGTGGCTAAGACGACAAGAGTGAGACGCCAGTTGAGTATGAAGGCTATGATGAAAGAGGTCACAACAAGACCAAAATTCTGCAGTAGAATTGTCGATCTATCGACCACTATTGTTTTAAGCAAAGTAGCGTCGCTCTCAAGCCGTGATGCCAACATCGAGCTTGTGTTGTCTACCTCATCGAACCATCCGATTTCGTTCTTCAAGATCGCTACAAAATTAAAAACAATATAAAGTATTACATAACAAAATTGGGATCTCTAATGTCTTAACGATGTCTAATTTGCACTAAGACAAACCTCTAAACATCTTTTCGCGGACACGGAGAGTGAGACGCTCGCCCATAGTACCAAAGCAGACATGCTCAATGGTGTAGACGATGAGGGTGATGACAGAGGCGCAGCAAAAGAGGATAGAGATCTTCTTAATCTCTTTTTGAGTATCCTCCCAACTACTGTAATAGGAAACTAAGGCTTGCGAGACTCCAAGCGCAAAAAGGGGCATCTGCGATCCAGCTATAAAGGCACATATCGTACCACACACGCCATACATCCAGTCAGGACGGATCATAGAGTAAAGACGTCCCACCGTTACTTTCACTCTTTTGGATGGATCGGCCCCATCCAATCGACCCACCGATTCCCTCTCGGAGCAGAAGCTTGTCCTTGATCTTGATAGTTCCCGCGAGTATTTTATACTGCATAAGGAAAACCATTGTGAGAATTAAGAGTATCATTTGGATTTTATACCTAATCTTAACGAAAATGTTGGGAGACATAAAATGATGTTAATCAGTAATACCTATGTGGCCTGCTTAGCGTGCGATTCAAGGAAGGGTTACGCTGCAACGAGGCAGCCTCTTGGAGACGAAGGAGAGAAGAGTAAGGTCCGTCTGGGTTAGATATGAGAGTCTCGTGGTTTCCAAACTCAACGATATTCCCTTCGTGAACAACTGCTATGAAGTCAGCATTTCTTACGGTTGAGAGTCTGTGAGCCACCACCACCGTCGTTCTGCCAACCATCACCCGATCCAATGCTTCTTGCACGCTCTTCTCTGACTCCGCGTCTAAAGCACTAGTTGCCTCGTCAAGTAAGAGTATCGATGGATTCTTCACGATAGCTCTTGATATCGCAATCCTCTGTTTCTGTCCACCGGATAGTTGAATTCCTCTCTCGCCAACCTATAAGTGAATACAGGAGTTTAGGGTTTGTAGCAATTTCTTGCACACTAAGATAAAAGTACAACCAATTTTTTTAAGGTTGTACAGTTGTTCTTGTATACTTAGGTTTAGGTATCCGATTGACTGACCTGGGTCTCAAATCCTTCGGGGAGGTTGCTGATGAACGAAATGGCTTCCGAAAGCTTTGCTGCACCGCCAATCTCCTCAGCTGTTGCGTCGTCTTTACCATACATAATATTCTCGCGAATTGTTGTTGCAAACAAAGCTGGTTCTTGGTTAACCAAACCAATCTGTCCCCTTAACCATTTAACATCCAGCTCATTTATATTGTTCCCATCTAGCAACACCGCTCCAGAAATGGGCTCGTAGAACCGCTCTATCAAAGATATAACTGTGCTCTTCCCTGACCCGCTTCCTCCAACAAGGGCCACAATTTTCCCAGCAGGTATAGCTAGGTTTAGCTTGTCGAAAATCACCACATCAGGTCGAGATGGGTAACTAAAAGTCACGTCCTTGAATTGAATGTGCCCCTCTACTTTCCCAAGTTTACGGCCGGATTTTGCGCTTGCCTTTGCCATTGTGTTACGTTCAATCATCTTGAAAATTGGATAAGCAGCAGCTTTTGCTCGTACAAACGCAGAAATATCCGGAGCCGCTTGTCCAAGAGACCTACACAAAACCCAAAACCCACAAAATGAAAACAAAAAAAAACGTGGAAAACAAGCAAACAAGATAGGAATAGTTGATATAAATTACAGGCCAGCGATGACCACGTTGAGCATGGTAGTGAACGATTTGCCACCATTTGCGATATCCTTGTGAACAACAATGCTTGTGAACCATACGAGCAAGGACCAAGAAAGAAACAAAACACAGTGCAGGGAACCAAGGCCTAGTCCTTTGGTTAAACCAGCTTTCCTCCCATACTTGTACGTGTTCTCCAAAGCTTCTCGATATAATTTCACTGCCCTTTCTTCACCGGTGAATGCTTGTACGGTCCTCACATTCCCTATTACCTAAATTATGAGAGGATCATACAATATAAGATATAGAAATATGCTTTTGTAAAGAATAAAATCGTCTATGTATTTTATAAGTTTCTTGTGGGCAAAGTAACTAACCTCTTCTGCAATCTCACCGGCCTTGATGTATGATTTCCGAACACGGGCAATAAGTCCAATGGCGACAAACGCATATACTCCGCCGGCTAGAGCGATTAGAGGAACTATGGATAGAGTGACGAGACTTATTTGCCATACACTTGTGAATCCTATTGCAAAACCAGCTATAAACCGGCTTATGTAATGCAAGAAATTTCCTACCTGCACCAAAATTAACGATTATCGAGACTAATTATCATAAGCCATTAACCGGATTTGCGTGATAATATTTGAAACTTTAAATTTGAGCGACCAAACTGTTTTTGTGGCTGGCTAGCTGTAATGAACCAAATATAGGTAACAATTTAAAATATAAATTAAATCGTATGAAACTCAACCGCCTTATAAATGCAAAACACAATGCAGCTATCACCGAATTAAAGAGGCAATGCATTTATTATTATGAATCAAAGGACCGACTCATTTTACAAAATAAAAAAAAAAAAATAGTAGTGTATATTTTATTGGAGTCTCCGAAAAATGAAGATTACTATAATTAGTTTAGAGAGTAGTGAGAAGATATAGATATATGTCCAAAATTTCTTTATTAATTTGAAAAATAATGTTAAAAAAAAACGTATTAATCAGAAGTAGATTAAGCCACAAATTCTCATAACAAAACTTACACGGATTTGATCAAATCATGTGTGAAAAACATTCCATGTTATTTACCAAAAATAATAAAAATCCATGTAAAAGATTTCTCAAATTAAACCACCTAAATGTCATATTTGATAGACAAAAGCTATGCCTAAATTAGCAGAGTTTAGTTAAATATGAAAAAAAAAATATTCACATATACACTAATAGTAAAAAACAATTGGAATGCATTAATTATGAACCTAATACTTTAACTAAGCCGAGATATTAGAAGAAAAAAACTTAATACCGGTTTAATTCGGTTAAGAGAGGTACCTTCTCGGAGAGAGCGTCTTGGACAACGAGGATATCGGAGGTGATGGCGGAGATGACTTCTCCGGTGGAAGAATCGGTGTCGTATAAGCTAATGTCTTGGCTTAACATTGACCGGAGATAAGCTCTCCTCATCTTCGCCGCTTGCCTCTCTCCCGTATGCATCCAACATGCAACCTCTGTTTTCATTTCTTTCTTTACCAATTTCATAATAATGAATTATAATTTAAAGAGTTTGATTGATTTTAGTAAACTGAATTATTTACCTAACCATGATGAGAATAGTATAGCCACACTCAAATATACAAAATCCAATGAGTACTACACAAAAATAAGTTAAATGCAAACATATTAATTAGGTAAAGAATCTCAAATTCGTAACATATAATTAATTTTAAAATTTCGAGGTATATAGAAAAAAAAGAAACCTTGGCGACTTTGTGAGAGGCTTGTTTAGGGAACAAATAAGCAAGACCGATAATGTTAATAAGTTTGCCGAAGAAGATGAAAAAGATAGGAACCGAGGCACCATGAATGCATGCACCGATGGATCCAAGAGTCATGAGAACACAATCATAGAAATCAGCGAAAGAGAAAAGCTTAAGAAGTGACACTTTTGGCTGCGTCTTCTCATTCTCCGGCGCCGGATCACCGGAGGTCTGCATTTTGTATAGTTTAAAGATCTGCTAAATTAATTAGTTGGAGAAGAAGATGAAATAAATAGAGAAAGAGGTATTAAGGGGGAGAAAGTGGTTAGAGAGGAAGAGGATGAGAGAGAGAGATAGACATTAAATGAAACAAGACATAAAGACCAAGTTTATAGGTTTCAGCAAGAATTGTTTGGTGTGAAGCTGTGTGTGTGAGAGATAGTGCGTGTGAGACCCTAGTTATTAACTCTGTATTAAAGTTTTGATTTCTTGCATATTTTGGTTTATTTTTCAGTTTTACCGAATTATGTTGGTGATTAAGTTGGTTGAGTTGTTCTTCTTGGACGTTATCACACATACAAAAAGAATATATATGACATAAACGTAGATCCGGTCTACTTCCATATGGTACAAATTGTTAATGGTGGGTTTAAACGAATTCAAAAGCAAGAATTGTTTGGTATGAAGCTGTGTGTGTGTGCGCCCCTAGTTATTAACTAGGCCTGGCTATTTTATTTGAATCCGAAGAATCGAACTAAATCTGACCTGAAATACAAGATCCGAATCTGAATCCGAACGGAGCTGAGAACCGAACGGCTACCCAAATATCCAGAATTTAATCATATTTTATAGAAGTATTATTTATATATACAGATAATACAATTTTAATAGATTATATATTCAAATTTACAATTATAAATCTCAATATATCAGTAACTTCATATCAAAATAACGAAAACAATCCAAGATTCAAAAGTCTTTATTAAATTTGATTTTAAGCTTTTTTATTAAATATATTAGTTTTATACTTTTTAAAATGAATTAAATAGAATTATTTGGACCCAAGCCGGATCCGAACCGAACTCAATTTTTTTTGGTTTTTATATATGTACCCGAACCAATCTAAACCCGAAAGTATTCGAACCAAACCCAAAAATAAAAAATATCTGAATAGGTCCTAAGGCTATCTCTAATAGTTCGCTCCATTTTTTCTTCTAGAGTTTTTTAAAAATAGAGAAAAGTTTGCGTTTACTCTATTTTTTGCTCTAAATAAATATTTTAATTATATTTTATTTTACTATTTTACTACTTATTTATAAGATATTCATTTAATTTATAAACCAACACATTTTACCTATTTATATTAATTAATCAATAACAAAATTAGTAATAATCATAGTTTATATAAAAAGAATTCATTACATCACATAAAGAGAATTGTTTAAGATTTTGTAGTGTATATATTTTGATCATATAATTCTTTCAGTATAAGAAATAAATACACTAGAAATTAAAGAACAATTTTGTAAAAAAAAATTATACTCTAAAAATTAGAGAAAGAAATAGAGTATTTGGAATATAATATAGAGATCTATATTTTTAGAACAAGAAATAGAGCATCATTGGAGACATTCTTTCTCTAAATATAGAGTTAGAGTAAAATTTAGAGCACTATTGGAGATGCTTTAATTCATCACGAAAAGACCCGAACCGAAACTTGAAATGCCCAGATATATTACTAACTCTGTATTTTAAAGTTTGATTACTTGCAAAGTTTGGTTTATTAGTTCAATCGAAATAATATACAAAAAACTGCCTCGCTCCTGTGTAACTGCCTTGCTTCGTTGCCGTTTCTCAGCCCTCAGCCGGCATCTCCCGGTGGTTTCCGATGGAGATTGGCTCTCTCTTCGACATCCTTGCTCTAGTTTCTCTCTTATCGACTAGTTTTCTCTCCTCTATGCAATTTTTCCATTTGATTCTCTCCTGGTGGTCTTTTCCTTAAGTCCTCTTCTCTTGGCTTCATGGCCGGAAATTCTCCTCCGGTCATCTTTACATCTCCAATTTCGTCAATGGATTTACCTCTCAATTCCGATTTGGTTTTTTCCAAGCTTCCTACATCATCTTCTTTGGTTATTTCACTAAAGAACATAGGCTCAACTTCTTCTTCTGTGGCACTGGATTCTACTGTCGCTGGTTCTAAGCCCTCTAATTCTTCATTGCTTGTTGTGATCTCTGAGTCTGATCCTGAAACTCGCTCATCTGTCAAGATCTCTGAAACCTCTCTTCCTGAGAAGCATCCTAAAATCTCTAAGTCTTCGGCCTGGTCTTCTGTGGCTAGCAAGGGTAAGGAATCGATTACTCTCTTCACAGTTTCTCCTACTGTTCTGAATGGTGTTGTATCTACATCGATTCCTGATGAAATCTTAGTTGATTATGTGCCTCTTTGGAGTAATTGTGTGATTGGGCATTTTATCGGAGAAGCACCACACATAGGGACAATACACAAAGAAGGACTTGAAGATTTATGCTATTTTTATTAGGCCAACATCTGTTATCTTTCGGATCCCTGATGCTTCTACTCTATCTTGAGTTCTTCGTAGGCAGTTTTGGCACATAGGTGATAAACCTCTTATTGTACAAGAATGGTCCCCTGAATCTGCTACTGCTGAGCTAGTTCTTCACTCCATCCCCACCTGGGTTGATCTCTCTCATGTGCCTGGTCATTTGTTCTCATACAAAGGGATAAGTTTCCTTGCTAGTCACATTGGGAAGCCTATTAAGCTCCATCCCTCTACAGAACGTTTTTTACGTCTTGATGTAGCCCGTGTATTGATTGAAGTGACTTTGGATAATGATTTGCCAAGCTCTCTATCTATTGCTGAAGGTACTCATCCTGCTGCTACTATAAAAATCTCTTATCCATGGTTGCCTCTAAGATGTCAAAATTGTCTCAAATGTGGTCATATCTCTAAAGATTGCTCTACTCCAGCTCATTCAACTCCCAGCTTGGATGACTCAATTGTTTCTGCTCATAAAAATTCAGTACCAGCTACTACTACTGATCCTCTCCCTGTTTTGAGGTCTCTTACATCTACTCCTTAGGTACTATCCCCTGTGGTTGAGCCTCTTTCCACAGGCGGTGATCAATTGATCCGGCACTCACCTCGAGAATCTGATGATGGTTCCAAGTCTTTTGACTGGACCACCATTAGAAAACCAGGTTGTACCTCTCGAAATATTACTTGCTCTGATCGATCTTTACTCAATGCTTTACTTAACCCTTCTTATATTTCAGGTTCTCCTTCTAGGTTTCAAGTTTTGGAAATCTTAAGGGAAGAAGGTGAAATAGTTTAGTCTGGAAATTTGGAAATTATGGAGTCATCTCATGAGAAAGCCGTCTCCTCTCTGGATGCACAGTTGTCAATTGCTAGCTCTATACATGTTCTTACTGATTCGAGTACGTCTACTTTTGCTCCTAAAATCTGGAAGTCTACTCGTACCCCTGTATCTAAATCAAAAGATTTCTTCCCTGCTTCTGGTACTTTAAATTTGAAGAAAGCTTCCACTAGGAAGCAATGACTTCTCTATTTTCCTGGAACTTACGTGGTTTTAATCAATCACATAAGCATATGGTGTTCAGAGATTGGGTAAAGGATCAGAAAATGTCCCTTGGCTGTATTGTGGAAACTCGTGTGATGGAATATGTGCATATGAATATTGTTTCTTCTTGTTTACCTGGCAAGTCTTAACTAATTATGATTGTCATCGTTTGGGGAGAATCTGGTTTGTTTATTCTGATGTTGTTGACATTATTCTTTTGAGGAAATCAGCCCAGCATATTACCTATGAAGTCACAGTTCTTTCTTTTGGTGCTTCCTTTATTGTCTCAGCAATCTATGCTTCAAATTTTGAGCATGATAAAAGATTACTTTGGCAGGATCTCTCTTCTATTCACTCAGCTTATGCTAATTCTTCTAAGCCTTGGATACTTCTTGGTGATTTTAATGCCACTCTTTCTTCTAGTGAGCATTCTCGCTCTTCAGAATATGTTCATGATCAAGTTGGGATGCAGCAGTTTTAGAATTTCGTTTCTGCTAGTGATCTTACAGACTTGTCTTTTAATGGCCTCATTTTTACTTGGTGGAATAAGCGAACTGAGGATCCAATAGGCAAAAAGCTTGACATAGTCTTAGTAAATGGTGCTTGGCTTAACTCTTTCTCACACTCTTTTTCTACTTTTGAAGTAGGGGGCATTTCGGTTTATGCTAGATGTGTTGTTTATCTTGCAAATCCTCCATCAGCCGTTTCTCGCAGACCCTTTCAATTCTTCAACTTCATGCCTGAACATCCTGAGTTCTTTCCTAGAGTTTCAGCAGTGTGGACTAGCTCTCCCCCTCTATATCACTCTCGCTCTGCTCTCCATGTTTTTAACAGTAAACTAAAATTGCTGAAACCTACTCTTCGAGACTTAAACAAGTCATTTTATGGTGATCTGCCAGCTAATACCAAGTTAGCATACGAAACTCTATGTAATGCTCGGGATATTGCACTTCGGTGTCTTTATACTTCAAATACTCAATCAGCAGCTGAGGCATATAATCACTGGCATCGTTTAGCACATTTAGAGGAGTAGTTTTTTTGACAAAAGTCTCAGATAAAATGGCTTGCTGCTGGGGATAATAACACTTCTTATTTCCATAGGGTTGTTCAAGCTAGAACAGCTAAAAATTCAATCAGAATTCTTCGCACTGCCTCTAGTTCTATACTCACTTCTCCAACTGATATCAAAAGAGAAGTTTTCTCGTACTTCACTTAGTTTTTGCAGCAACAATCTCCCTCAGTTCCTAATACTTTATCTTTAGTTTCAGGCCTTATTGACTCTGTTTGTCCCGTCTCAACTACTAGGAACCTGGTTTCTCCTGTTACCTCTCTCGAGATTCAGCAAGCTTTGTTCTCAATGCCTTCTAATAAGGCTCCAGGCCCGGATGGATTTACTGCTGAGTTCTTTAAAGCTGCCTGGTCTGTTATTGGTCATGATTTTGTCATTGCAGTTCAGTCTTTTCTTATCTACGGTTTCCTTCCATGTGGAGTCAATGCCACTACATTGACACTTGTTCCTAAGCACTCAGTTGCCTCAGAAATGAAGGATTACAGACCCATAGCTTGCTGCAACCTTTTATATAAGGTAATCTCTAAAATTCTAGCAAACAGACTCAAGACTATCTTGCTTGAAACCATTGAGTTGAACCAGAGTGCTTTTATTAAGCAACGCCTTCTTCTTGAAAATGTTCTGCTTGCTTCTGAGCTTGTTAAGGTTTATCATAAGACCAATATATCTCCTCGTTGTGCTATTAAATTGGATATTGCTAAGGCCTTTGACACAGTTAACTGGAGCTTCATTATCTCAATTTTAAGGGCAATGAAGCTGCCATATCTCTTTGTTCATTGGATTTATCTTTGTATCTCAACTGCTTTTTTTTCAGTTGCTATAAATGGTGAACTTGAGGGCTTTTTTACTAGTGTTAGAGACATTCGTCAAGGCTGCTCTCTTTCGCCTTATTTATATGTGATTACCAATAATGTGCTTTCCAAATGGCTTAATCGTGCTGCTCTCCACTCAGTTTTCGGGTTCCATCCTTTATGTAAAGATTTGACTCTCACCCATCTCAGTTTTGCAGATGACATTCTCATATTCACTGATGGATCTGCTAATCCTCTTCAAGGTGTAATCACAGTGATGCAAGAGTTTGGAAGTTTATCTGGTCTTCGGATTAATATGGCCAAATCTATTATTTTCTACGCTGGTAGAATCTCTCATACTCTCTTATCTACTATTGATGGTGTTGGTATTGCCTATGGAGCTCTTCCTATTAAATATTTGGGATTACCTCTTATGACTAAAGCCATGTCAAGAAGTGACTATGAGCCTCTTTTGGACAAAGTTCGTTCTTGTATGCTTTATTGGGCGTCAAAAACTTTGTCTTATGCTGGCAGACTACAACTTATTAAGTCTGTAATTTTTAGCTTGACTAATTTTTGGTGCTTCACCTTTGCACTTCCTAAGCGCTGTTTAAAAGCCATTGAGAGTCTTTGTGCAGCTTTTCTTTGGTCAGGTAACCCAAACATTAGTTCCAAAGCAAAAGTCTCATGGGAGGATATTTGTACCCCTAAAAGTGAAGGTGGTCTTAGAATGAGGTCTCTTACCCTCACATCTCGTGTTTTTAATCTCCATCTGATTTGGCACCTTTTCTCTTCACCTTGCTCTTTGTGGGTTTCTTGGACTCGTCACTATCTTTTGTGCTATATATCTTTTTGGGATATTAATCTTTCTACTAAAGGATCTTGGATGTGGAGAAAGCTCTTGAAGTTAAGAAGTATTGCTTATGATTTCGTAAGGGTGAATATCCAATTTGGTTTGACTGCTTCCTTTTGGTTTGATAATTGGTCTCTTGCTGGCCAACTTTTTGATATTATGGGACCCTCTGGCTTTCGCTGTCTTGGCATTCCTTGTTCTTCGGTTGTGGCTAATGCCCATACGCTCTCAGGATGGTCTTTTTCTGCTGCTGGTGAGAGATTACACCGAGGAACTCTTGATATAATTCATTTTGGTCCTTCTCGTTGTAACAATCTAGGTCCTGACATTTACCTTTGGAGGCATTCGAATTCACATTTTCATGCATTATTCTCCTCCTTTGAGACTTGGCAGTAGCTTCGGACATCTAGGCCTACGGTTTCTTGGCATTCTTTGCTATGGTTTCCACAACATGTTCCACGCTTTGCCTTTATCACTTGGTTTGCTATTCATGATAGGCTGTTTACAGGTTCACACATGAGGCTTTGGGGCTTGACACAACATTGTGTTCTCTGTGCTGCAACTGATGAGACTAGAAATCACCTCTTTTTTGAGTGTGCCTATGCTCTTAGCATTTAGAGGAAGCTTAGCTATACCTTGCTGAGTAATTTGTGTTCTTCAGATTGGAAGATTTGTGTTTCTAGACTCTCCTCTTCCTCTCTGAATCTGATTGATTGTACTCTAGCAAGACTTGTTTTTCAGGTTGTTGTTTACTACATTTGGAAAGAGAGAAATAGTCGGCTTCATGGAAAGGGTTCGGTCTCCTCTTCTACTCTCCTTTGTTTCATCGATAAAGTGGTTAGGAACCGAATTTCTTCCCTTGCTTATAAAGCTCCCCATCCTCTTGAAGGCCTTATGAGGCGTTGCTTTGAAACTCAACTAATTTGTTGATTCTTTATTTCTCTCTTTCCCTTATCTTAATGGCCTTTAGCCTCTTGTAAATAACATTTTGCCATTTGATGATCAATAATTTTTATATTTCATTAGAAAAAGGTTTGGTTTATTTTTTTTCAGTTTTACCGAATTATATTAGTGATTAAGTTGGTATTTAAGTATCTTTAGACGTTATTGAATTCAAAAGCCCCAAGCCAAGTTCACTTAAAAGTTTCAAATCCAGCGGAAAGCAAGCTCAAATCCTAGGGAATTAGGATAGCTCAAGCACATGGAAAAAAAAAATTCAATTTCAGAATCTGAAACCGAATCATAAGTTATAACTTCCGTATCGGATGTTCCAAAATCGAAAGAATAAGTGAAAAGGAAAATAGATCTTCCGAATTTATATGCATCAAGTATAAAAAGAAAGAATAAGGCGCATAAAAAATCATCGAATATAAGAACTTAAAACCTACACCATAAAAGAAAATTAGTTAAAATTGAGAACAACTAAATTTTTTAGCGATAAAGATCTCTTTCGTTTCGTTAAACATTGTTACATAAATGCAGAAGTTAAAGCGTCATACACCAAAATGAGGGGATTTTTTCTTTTGTTCAAAAAGTGAGGAGACCAAACTAAATCAGACTCTAACTGAGGAGACCAAACTAAATCAGACTCTAACCGAATAAACTAAACTGAACTAATATAAATTAGGTGAGGATTCCATTAATATAAACTAAAGAATAAATTACTCAAATACTCTATAAAAATACCCTAATTACTGAAATACTCTCCAAAAAATTGGATAAAAAAAAGTTATGGGAAAAGTCACAAAAAATCAGTTATCTACTTATTTATATTTGTGCCATTCAAAAAAAAACTGAAAAGGAAAATTAAAAAAAAAAATCGTTTGCCGGTTGATTTTCTCATTATTCTTCTTCTTTTTCCCTTCAGTTTCTTCTTCGTCGTCATCTACGAACGAGAATCATCGTCGGCTGCATCTTCTTCTTCGTCAACTTCGTCGTCACTTTCTTACATTTTTGAAGCTTTGTTCAACGTATTTCAAGGTAATATAGTGTATCTTCTCTACTCTAAAGTCAGATTTTAGGGTTTACGATTAATTGCTTAGTCCATTTGTTTTTATAGGGTTTGAGACATGCATTTTGATTTCTGGGTTTAATATGTGTTCTTTGCGTAAATTTTGGTTGATTTCAGTTGATTTTCTATGGTTGGATGATTATGGTTGATTTTGGTAGATTTTCTAG
>OVBA01001084.1:0-49545 GCA_900406435.1 Lepidium aucheri | reverse complement strand
AGTCTACAATTCTGTATAAGGGTATAAACGTAATTGAGTTCTATTTTTTTTATTTGGTCATGAGGGACAATATCATAATTTCCTTACTTTTAAAAGTTACTTTTGTATTTGATTTAACTTTAGGTTAGTTTTAGTATTTCAATTCAATATTTAGGTTACTTTTGTAATAATCCCATATATATATGGGACGTACGTAGGAAAGCAAAGGAGAGCACCCGTGAGTCAACAAAGGAAAGAGTTCGAGTGATTGGGTGACACGTGCGAGGCTCTCTAGTCCAGATGTTTTATCAAACCTTATTGTCTTATTAACTCATCCTTCTACTTACGTGGATTCTCCTCCTCCTATCTTCTTCTATAAACCTACTTACTAGGGTTCCTTCTCTTTATTCACTACTTAATATCCTCCTTTATCCTTTTCTTTTATTTTCTTCTCTATTGTAATTCTCTTCGAAGATGATGCTGAAGAGTTATTGGATTCGATGCTATGCTTGTCAAAGTGAGCCGTCTTATGTGTTCTCATCTTTGTTTCGTTGTCTGTTCGACCTTGGCCTCCATCACTCCTCTAAACCCTACTTTTCTTACCTTTTCTTCTTCTTTTTTTCTTCTTATGATCATCATAAACTACAACGTACAACATAGTATAGATTTGTGATTTGTCAGGTAGATAATCAAAACTTTTGATTTATTAAGATAATATATATATATATCTCATACATGTATAACAGATATATTGTATACCGACCCAATACTCTATTTGATTCTAGCTATATACGCTTACTTAAGTTTTCAGGTTCGTATACATATTCTTTCGCATATATATCTTAGATTATTGTAAGCATGTGGGTTTCGAGTTAAGTACTTTACATGAAAACTAATGACATATATAAAAGTACCTTAGAATTTAGAAACATAAATTCTTGTATAAATCATGTTGAGGTTGTACCTAATAGGATAGTTTCATATTGAGAGTATATCAATACATATATATCTGTAAAGCATTTTGTCTCCAATTCCAACAGAGCATAGTTAATTACCAGCAATAGGAATCAAAAGAAAGAAAGTGTTAACTTCTAGAATGTGATAATGCATATATGTGCATTGACTTAAGGGCATACACGTTTATAGAGTTTCATGTAGACTCTAAGCATGCTTGGTGCACATAACGCAAAACCATGGATACATACACATGAATGTGATGATATGTATGAATATAAAGATCTAACGTCTCATCATGAGATTGAAAAAAGTATCCATATCAATGTATAGTGTATAGTTTATTAAGAATTGTTCATAATTAAGAAGTCAAAAGTCTGCATTGGATGTTAATATCACCGTGTTTCTTTCTTTCTGTTTGCTAAATTCATACGTAGAGCCAAGTTATATGTATGTGAGACTAACGAAATATAAGAAAAAGAGAGTTATATGTGATGATAAAACCAAAGCCAAGGTCGAACAGACACCGAAGATAAGATGGAACCAGATCGAGACAACTCCTTTGACAAGTGTTTGCACTGAATTCAACAACTCTGTTAGGCTTGTACATATAATTATATATGTGCATGGTTCAAGATGGTTTATTTTTATTTGATTAAAAAAGAAAAAGAATTAAAAGAAGTGAAAGATCGAAGCATATGGACCTCAAAGGCTACCAACCCCCCAAAAAACCCAAAAACCAAACCAAACTCGTATCTCTTTCTTTGTCTCTTTGTTTACTCTCTTAAAACCCTTCGGGTAGGTGAGCGTCGTGATTCATGTCTTCCCACCGTTTTTTATCTCCTTTACTCAAATTTTATGTTTTTATTTTTCTTCTAATTAGCTTAGTTATATAATTTTGTAACACTACGAAAAATTTGAGTTCATATGACATATTTATGACTAAAACTATTATATAGTCTCGAATTTGAGATGTTTTCATATAGAATTTTTGTTTTAAATTTTATTTGTTACAAATTTTTAGTTTTTTGAGTAAGTTATTCAGGCTATATTTCTGCGTTTTCATCTTTTAATTTGTAGAACAAGAGGCACAAGTAACTATTGCCTTTAGAAAAGTTAGAATTGAAATAACAAAAGTAACTCATTACGGATGGAGAAAGAATTAACATCTTTAAGGTATCTCCAAATATATACCTATGCCAAGAAAGCTGAAACCAAGTTTCATATGTTTTTCTCACTAAACGAATGAATAGTAACACCGAATAAGTTTCACATATATATTGGAATAAACATGAAACAGAGTGATAATTCAAAATTACTAGACATAAAAGTTTCAATCTGTATAACATATGAATCATGAATGTTCTGCTAAGTTTAATTGATTTGAGTATACCAAAAAAAAGTTGTCATCAAATGTTAACTACGAAAACATTGGAACTGAAAACTACATATTTGCAATGGGTGAAAACAAAGTCTCGTTTTAACTTTTCATATATTTAATACTTGGACAAGTGAGTGAAGTATCTTATTCAAGAAATAAATATAGTGAAGTATCTTATTCAAGCCTTAAATTTAGCAACACTTGTTGAATATACAGTGAAACTGAAAGAAAGTAAAAACTACCATGGTTCCCGTTTAGACCATGTAAAAAAAAAAATTAAAAAAAAAAATTAAAAATCTGGCCAATGGCGAACCCGCCTCTTGCAGATTCTTGGTGGCGAACCCGTCTCTTTTTTTTTCTCTTTCTTTTTGCCTATAAAACTGAGCCATGAACCCACTATAAACCCTTGATGTACATGCTCTTAGATTTTAAAGTAAATAGTATTAAATAAAAGCATAAATAATGGATGGGTCTAGGATACCCAAAACCGGGCTTAAACTGGGTATTACCCATAATTAATGAATTTTTTTCGGGTATTACCCGTATGAGTTAATGAGTACCCAATAATTTTTTTTTTCAAGTTTAAATTAAAATAATGTCGTATGTCGTATGTTGGAGAACCAAAAAAACCGAGTGTCGTTTGTTTATTAACCATTTTTTTGTCACGATTTGCTTACTAATATAAGGTGGTTCCTTTGTGGTTCAACTGCAAGTGGTAGTGACTCATGACCGAGTCTCGTTTATGGGTTTTACAATGATGGTGTAGACATTCTTTGATGTGATTGCTAGGTTGAGTTTGCCTAGCTGAGAACGAAGGATCAAGTCTGTGAAGTGAAAGTTGTCGTCTTTTTCATCTTTCTTCTATTGTCTGCTACAGAAATATTGATTTGCTTCTTCTCCAAAATTTTGCTCATTTCATTTCTGTATATTGATTTGTTTTTTTTTTTCACTGTATATGGGCGAACTCATTCGTATATCTGTTTGCTTGTTCTGGCTTTGAATATACTGACATATTTTTCTAAATATTTGATTATTACATGAATATAGGATACATATGTGATTTGTTTATGAAATCAATTTGTTGTGTTTTGTGCTTTTTTAGTGCTCAGTTCAGCGTTTTGTTTTGTTTTTGTGACAACAATTTAAACTGAGATTGCAACTTTTGTGGTTGAATTATTCTAAATTTTACCAATGTATTAATTTTTTCATGTGACTCTTGATAATTGAAATTTCTAAGACCTTATTGGTGCTGAAAATCTCGATTAACTTTAAGAACTCTTTATTAGAAAGTATTCAATGATAAGAAAGTGGTTAATTGAATTTGAACTCATATAAAAGCTCCCTTTTTATTCAGATTCGTTAGTTTCAGGTTGATGGTCATCTAAATCTCAAAAACCAGTTCACATAATTTGGTTTGAAATCGATTTTTTCTTCTTTAGGTATCGAATTTTTGTTCTTCTTCCTCATTATTTGATTGCTGGATAAATATCCTGATTTTTTCAGGGATGAAGTTATTGGTTTGAGGAGATCGTGATGTGCTAACTCATAAAAACTTGTGATTAAAAGATTATGTTATTTTTATAGTATGTTTGTGTTTTTGATGAGACTACTTTATTTCAGAGATTGGATGATTTACTAAATGATATTTCAAACTTTTGAAAAAGAAGTTTAGTTTTTTTTTTCCGACATAAATTCTTTTTATTATACCGGATAATCATTTGTTACATAAGAAATAAGAAACGATGGGTAAGAATGATAAATATGCCACTCCGAGTTAGTATCGGATAAAATATGTTTACTTAAAAGATCTGAGCAACTATTAGCCGAACGATAGCATTGTGTGATACTAAAGTGATGAAACATGTTGCGCCATGCCGTTATCGTCATGGTCAGTTGATGCAGTCTATGATTGATGTTCCGAAATAACACCGCGTTCGTAAGTTGGGAATTATCACCTTCAAAGATAACCGATCGAAAGCCAATCGCCCATGTTGACTGTATTGCCCATAACAAAGCTGACACTTATGTCTCTTCTATAGTGAAGCGTCCTGTAACTGCACCCATTCCACAATGCAAAACAACTCCTAGATGATCACGTATAACCCATCCAAGCCCGCATAATCCATCATTACGGTGGGCAGCATCATAGTTACATTTTACCACCCCGTAGGTGGAGGTTTCCACTGTCGAGTTGAAGATGACAAGCCGGGACATATGACTCTTGTTCGAGAGGTAGTAGTGTTGTGCATATCACTTGTTTTTGCAACACACCATTCACGAACGTCGCCCCAAATAGTTTGTATAAGTTTGATGCTTGTATTTGTCTTCTGATTATAGAAAAGATTATTACGTGACTTCCATATCCTCCACAAAGCCCAAAAAGGTAAATATCGTAATTCATTTGATAGGCTTTAATCCTTATGTAAGGCACATAATGACTCAATCTTTGCGCCAACTGAAATGCTTGGGTCACCAATTATTGTAGTGGGTATTCCTAGTCCACGCCAAACCGCAACTGCATATGGACACATAAAGAAAGCATGATCTGTAGTCTCAAATTCTATGCAACAGCGGACACATGTATCTAGACATGTTATCGTGTGACTTCTCAAATTCTCCGCCAATCCCAAGGCACGAGAAAGTAAAAACCAAAGAAAATGTTTCAGCTTTTGTGCTATATCAAGTTGCCATATTTTACTCGTCAGCTCTGGGAATTGGCTTAAGGGTGCTTGATGGTCTTGTTGCATATGGAGTGGTGCTGTTGCCAATCGGTATCTGGATCTCACCGTATAAACACCATCAGGACGATAGTTCCAAATATATATATCAGGAGATGGAACAGAAGGAATAAACACTTTAAAAACATTCTCCCGATCTGTTGGATCAATTAGTTGTGATATCTTATTCTCATCCCATTGGCGTGTATTTGAATCAATCAAATATGAAATAGGTACGTTTGGATTAACAGCAAGAAGGAGTAGAGGCACCCATGGCGGCTGTAGGGGAAGCCAATTATCCGTCTCTAACTTTGTTTCAGAACCATCCCCGATACTCTTATGCATTCCTTTCTTAAGAAGCTCAATACTGTACTTTAATGATAACAAGCCATATGATAATTGTGTACAACGTGTTGAATATAAAATAGATTGGGTAGGGAAATACTTAGCTTTTAATACCTTATATAACATGCTCTCTGGCCGGTGAAGTATTTTCCACACATGGTTGGCAAGTAAAGCCTGGTTAAATTGCTGAATCTTACGAAATCCTAGCCCACTGCTCTGTTTAGGCTGACTTATTTTCTTCCAAGATATCCAAGGTATTTTAAGATGATTAGGTTTAGATCCCCACCAAAATCATGATATGACTGTATCAATGGTCCTGCAAATACTAGTTGGCAACCAAAAGCAGGTCATAGAATAAAGTGGCATTGCATTCGAAACAACTTTGATTAAGGTTTCTTTTACAGCAGGAGATAGGTATCTTTTTTGCCAACCCTCCAGCTTTGTAGTGATACCTGTTTTGACTACCCTAAACATTTCGCGCTTATTCCGCCCAAACTGTTCCGGCAACCCCAAATATTTTCCTCCACCACTCACCCGATGAATACCTAGTACCTCTTTTATTCGATCTCGTGTAAACAGATAAACTCGATGTCCAAATGTAATTGCCAATTTATCGAAATTAATAACCTAACCCGAAGCCTCTTCGTATAATTGGAATATACGTTTGAGATTGCGAGCATTATGGACATCAGCACGGATGAAAAATAAGGAGTCATCCGCAAAATAAGATGTGACAAGACCGGCGCCTGACGTGCTATTTGCAGGCCATGGAGATCACCCTGATGCTGTCCCTGAATCAACATTTTACTAAGAACATCCGAACAGAGGATAAATAGATATGGCGATAAAGGGTCACCTTGCTGTAACCCTCGTGCTGGGCGAAAACTACCATATGGACTTCCATTGATAAGTACTGAAAAAGAGACAGATGAACACAAGCCATGATCCAAGTACACCACTGATCCGAGAAACCCTTCTTTCGTAAGACCGCCTCAAGAAACCCCCACTCAAGTCGATCATATACCTTGCTTATATCAGTTTTCACAGCCATAAATGTATTTGAAATAGATTGTTGATGTTGTAGAGCATAAAAGCATTCATGCGCTATCATGACATTATCCAAAATGTAGCATTGTGGTATAAAAGCCGCTTGTGTTTCCGAAACCAGCGAGGATAACAACGGTTTAAGCCGGCTAACTAAAATCTTAGAAATAATCTTATAAAGGATATTACATAAGCTTATCGGCCAAAATTAAACCATTGTTTGTGGGTTATCAACTCTAAGGATAAGACAGATGTTGGTATCATTCCATGAACTAGGCATAAGTCTAGTTAAGAAAAAATGTTGTACCTCTGCCGTGATAATGTCTCCCAAAACCGGCCAGTAATGTTGAAAAAAAGCTGCTGTGAATCCATCTGGACCAGGAGCTTGAGATGGCCCTATGCTGAAGGTAGCCTTTTTAACTTCATCCATTGTAACTGGCCATGTAAGATCATCATTCATAGATGTCGTAACAACAAAAGGTGTAGATTGTAGCACATCCAGACTATGTCTATTTCCAACACTTGAGAAAAGAATTTGGAAATAACTAATAGCTTCATGGGCAACACCTTGGTTTCTGTAAACATCATGGCCCCTCAGACTTTGTAATTCGTGTTATCCGATTTCTGGCTACTCGATTCTTAGTTGTTGCATGAAAGAACCGAGTGTTCCAATCACCTTTCATTAGCCAATGTACACGGCTCTTCTGACTCCAATAGTGCTCTTCATCTGAATAGGCTTTTTGAAGCTTTCGACGGAGTTCTTGCATCATAGAAGGAGTGACACTGTGATCAGCTTGTGCGTTATCAATTTCATGCGTTAATTGTTTTATTTGCATTGAAGCATTAGTTGGGTTTCTTGTTTGTGAGTGAGAAAGTAATGTTCGATATTGTGCTAAACGGGCAGTAACCGGCTTCCCATGAGCAGACATATTACTCCAGCCTTCTTTGATAACATCACTAATCTCGGCCAACTTACATAATCGCTTATTAAATATAAATCTCTTGTGGTCTTGATCAGAATCATAACGAATCTTGACTATACATGGGCGATGGTCGGAGCCAGCAAAAGGTAGATACTCCGCCTCACTCGCCGGAGACAAAGCTCTCTATTCGTCATTACTAAAAACTCTATCCAGCCAGAACTTAACCATATAATGACAACGCTTACCAATCCAAGTCATGTTGTCGCCTTTGAAAGGTAAATCACAAAGGTGATTCATATCTAGCATTCGACAAAAATCTTAACAGCTTGCTAAGTCTCGTCTTCGTCCTCCAATCTTCTCACTTGGGTGTTTAATTTCATTAGAATCACCCTGAAGGAGCCATGGACCCATCCGTGATGCTCCTAGTCGTTGTAATGTTTCCGAAAAGTGTGGGCGCTCATTCCGCTCAGGCGGTCCATAAACACAAGTAAAATAGAAGGAAGTCTCATTTTTATTTATCTTACAATCGATCATACGTACATTAGAAGTAATTACACTGATCGAAACTGAGTTCTACCATAACATAGCTAAACCATCACTCAAACCGAGAGGCGATAGACATACTACAGAATTATAACCTAATAACGCAGCAACGTCGCGAACCAAATTGTCTTCATTTTTGGTCTCCACGAGAAAGAGTATATCCGGGGCATAAGTGTGAATTATACCCTCTAGGCGTCGAACTGTCAGGGATCCTTTCAAGCCCCAACAGTTCCAAAAGGCTGTATTCATGCCTCACCCGGTGGCTTGAGGCCCACTGTGCCTTCACCTGTGTTTGACGGAGTTTTCTCTCCCGCAACAGCAGCAATCAAAGGATCAAACCAATTATGCACATCCAGGATATCAGACTCACGTCAAATCTTTTTGGTAACACTTTCAGCAATGTTATTACGAGCCCTTACCTGGCGGTAATCTTGTTGGACTAGGCTTAGTGGTACATGTGCAGTCACTTGTGAATTTTCTTTATGCTTCCTCAAACCCGTTCCATCCGATTGTTGATCCGACATCACTTCATCGCCATCCATACATGACATAAGACCGCCGTTATTAACATCATCGGCGCTTGGTTATACGTTTGTTAGACCCGGAGAATCCGCATGATCACCATCAGAATCATCATCATTCTCGTCTGGGGAGGAAGGAATTGGTGTGAGCATTGGACACTCAAATTAATCGTGTTGAAGGGCACCACAGTGACCACAAAATGTCCTCAATTTTTCAAATTTCAAAGAGAGTGTGTGCTCTTCTGTACCAAACCTGAATGAACGCTTGAAACAGAGAGGATTTCTCGCATCCCACATCACACAAACCCGAACATACTCAACTAATACCACGCCTGCATCTGCGAAGTGTGTCTCCATAAAGGTGCCGAGATAATTACCAATGAAGGTGATCATGCGAAGCGAAAGGTACTGGAGGGGAATTCCTTTCAATTGGATCCAAAAGGGGATCGTGATTGGAGCATCGACGGGAAGTGATGGATTGGTCCTTTCAACAGACAACATCCACTCATTGAGAGACCATGGGCTTCGATCAATGATATTCATCATCGGCGCCTCTGAAGTGAAGATAAATTGCAGAGTTTTGTTTGATAGAATAAGACCTACGACACCAGTTCCTGTTGACCATATCCGAGGCAGAGACGACAACATCGCTCTGAGGTTTTGCTTGCGGAGGTTCAGAAGCCGCACCGTCAAAGAAAAACGATTCCCAGTCAAAGCATCGTCACATAAATCCAAAGGCAGATCAATTGTTGGTTCAATCACACTCAAAGAGATTGCCTGCCTCTTCTTCTTAATTTCAGAACTCATTGTTAATGTTTTCTTATTTTCGCTCTAGATTTCATAGGAAAAAAGACGCCTGGATATATAAAGATCTTTGTCACCGGCAATTTTCGAAATTGGGACCCAAGGAAAACTGTCGGCGGTTAATTGCGAAACTATCGCTGTGTTAGCCGTCAAACAAAAACGATCGCAACTTTCTCTCTCTAATTCGTTCTCTCTCATCTCTTTTTTTGGAAAAAGAAGTTTAATTTATGATATAATATATGTTCTATACTATGGAAATTTTATTGGGATTTATTAGATTTAAATTTGTATTTAATGATGATTTATATTAACTTTATCACAGAAAAGTGATGTTATTAAACTAAAAATCAATACAAATATTTCAAAACAAATATTTAGTTTTTTTTCTACTAACAAAATTTAAATATTAATATAAATATTTTTAAAAATTTACTCAAAATTACGAACAAACCTTAAATATTAATAAGACTTAGAATAACTGAATATTCATATAAAACTTATATCTTACTGGTTTTATTTAGGTAATCTAAGACTCTAAGTTTTATTGAAGTTTTCTGTTTTGGGTTGTTTTGGATGGCTTCATTTCGGATTCGATCCGGCCAAATTTTTTTACCCATGACAATATTTTTAGATGTGTCATGTGTCATGTTCTAAATATCGGCTGACTAGCCGATTACACAGCCGGAAAATCGTTCATCAGAACCTCACCGCCGTGATTTAGAGGTTATCGGCATTATTATGCGGTGAACCAATTTTCTTTTGTATCTTTCGTAGAATTCGAAAAATCGGCGACTTTTATTCAAATCGGTAAGCATTTTTTCTCTCTAACTCTGTTTTTACTATCTCCTCTAATCAGCAGATTTATCCTCAGATCTAAACCAATCAATACAAAGAAGATTGAGAAATTTAAAATCCAAGAAAAGCCCAAAGAAATCTCTCTTAAACGGTTGTTATTCCTCTCCTCTCTTTCTTTCTAATAATCTCACACTTTCGCTCTATCTAATCTCTCCTCATAAGAAAAAAATCTCTTACTATAAACTTATTACAAAGCCACTTCACCTACTTGATCGATAGCTCTCAACTATGCTGACCCCTTTAACTAATTTTGTAATTAAATAATAGAGACAATCCAGCTTCAATGCTTGCTCTTTTGTTATGTTGCTTTAATCTTCAGTGCTCGACCACTACGTTTAGGACGAAGACCAAAACGTCGTTGTTTTCTGTTATGTGAGATGATTTTATCCTCACTAATTGATCTATACCAATCTCAAATAAATCGGTTCATTTAATCAATTCTTGAAACCGGAATTTTGGTTATTAAATCAAGAATCGGACCATATAACTCACAAAGAATGATTATTGGTTGGATATATTAAATGGATGATTCAGATTCTATCTTACTATAATTACATTCACCTTTTATTATGATATGTTAAATGAAATTTCAACTCTATATTATTATTTGTAGAATTATAATATATTAAAATATTAAAATTACTAAAAAACTAGTCTTCGATTAATCTCCGTTTATTTTTTGATTAGTTGATTCGGTGCTAGGCGTCACTTCACCGCCTGATCAGCGCCATTGGAACCAGTCTTAGCATAATTGGTACTAAAACACAAGTTCTTGATTAAAAGAGTGGAGGAGAATGAGCAAAGACACTTGTAGATTGGATTAGGAGCAAGAGCTAGTTAACTAACAACAAGAAGAGATGATTGCCGAATTGATATTCTTATTAGACTTGGTATGCCAAAAAGCTGATCCATTTTTCAAAGGATTGTGCACCTATTTATAGTTTATGGAGGCAGTTACATGTGTGGAAAGTAAAGGAAGATTTACAAATCTTGTTGATAAGACTGAATCTGTTAAGATTCGTGTTAAATTTGTGGAAATTTTCAATGTCGGAACACGAAAACTTCCATTTATCGTTTGTTGATGTGTCATCCAACTTCCCTTCAGATTCGTGGAACCTTCCGAGACGAGACATCTTGCCAAGTCGAATATTTTATCCGAATTGAAGACTTAGAGTTTGCAACCAGCTTGTTCTTTTTATATTCGACCCATTGTTTTCAGTGGACCAAAGTAGGATCTCGGATCCACCTCCAATAATTGTCCCCCTCAGACTCGGAAAATTCTAGTATCAAATTTCCGAGTCAGAAAGGTGTTTTATCTTCCAGAATCTTTGGTCCACATGTTAGTTTTCCAGTGGGCTAGTTGAACAGTCGCCTCAGTTTTACGCGAATCATCATTATTACTGTGTGGCGTCAATTCGATTACTTCCCATTTAGTAATAATTACCGTTTCGCATCATTTTGAATTTCAGTAATTCTATATAAATATCGTGCTTTTTTTTTCTTTTACCATTCACTTTTCATCTGCGTAATCCTACTTTAACGACTTCCGAATTCTTCTGTCTTCAAACTTCTTTAAATTTTTCTAACTTCTTTTTCTTCATTCTTCTTCGAAAATGGGTCTTGATGATTTTAAACTTCCTTATGTTGAAGATGGTGTTAATTCCGCACTCGAGGGATTTAATGTTCAACCTTTTAAAGGTCCTTCTAGGGTTTCTGAACCCTTAGCTACTCCATTTAAGGACATAGTTGAAGTCCATTCTAGGTTTAGCCGTGGAGATTCGCGGCCTGCAAAAAAGGCGAGGGCTGATGCGCCGCTAAGGATTGGTTCTCCAAGAAGAGGCGGTAGGAGTGGTTCTACGGGTATTTGTCGTGGAAGAGGTAGGGGTACCCCTACCCGAGTTGCTGAGGATTACCTTGAAGTGATGGAACTCCGATTTGAACTTTCCGCCACCAAGGAAGAACTTACTCGTGTCAAAGATGAGTTGAGGCTGGAGCGTGAAAACATCCTCAAGTTGGTAGCTAAAAATGCGACTATGTCAGAGTCGCTAGATTGTGCTGATTCTGATCAGGGTTCTACCTTCAAATCTGCCAAGAAGGCTAACGATGAGGTTGTGAAGCTGTGTGCTGATTTGGACACCATGAGGGGGGACTTTGATTCTCAACTCCGCCATGCATTAACTGTTGAAAATTTGAGAATCTTCAAGGTTTTTTGAGAGCGCCTGTCTAACCGTTTTGGCCAAATTGCTGCTCAGTTCAGTGATCTTAATAGGAACCTTGAGGCCTGTTTGTCGTATGCCTAGTTTATTGGGTCAGCAAATGTTCTCCAATTTCTTTCCACCCATGGTGTCGACATCCTTCCTGCGGTCACCGACTTGATGACTGCTAAAGTGAACGAGTTCAAGGAGCTCGTTGATAAGGAGAGCTTAATGCCACTGCTTCCAGGAGACTTGGGCGTCCCCGTTTTTGAAGTTGGAGAAGCCTCCAATGCTGGTGAAAGTGGACTCCCAGAAGCAACGTAATTTCTCCGGGTTTTGTCATACTCTTTTTTTGTAGTTGCCGCTTGGCTTCTTTCAGGAGTTGTACATACTTTTTTGTACCCGGTGTTTTTTGTAAATATTTTTCCTGTGTAAATGAAACGAAATTTGATATTTGATTATGAATAAAAAAATTGCTTAACTGATTAACTCGTCATTTACGAATTCTGGTTCCCAAGATCCTTTTCATGTTTTTTGTGCGTTTAGACGAGTTCCTTCTCGCGTTTAGAGAGTTTGATCTCGTATTAGCTTAGGAAGAGAACTTTCTGTTATGCGACTTTAAAGCTGAGATTTTAGGACTTAGTTTGAGTTTTAAGAAGTTTAGAATCGGAAACCATATTCGTAAAACTTGGTCTAAAGAATTTTCAATTATCTATTCAGAATTCATGTTCTGACTTTGTTTGAGACTTTTATCTTGTAATTATGTAGAAAGCTGTGCTTTATCTTTTAAGTGAGATTTTAATCTCGTAAACCTGTACAAAGCTATCCTTTGTCTTTTGAGCGAGATTTTAATCTTGGCAAACCTATACAAAGCGTTGCTTTGCCTTTTAATTGAGATTTTAATCTCGTAAACCTGTACAAAGCTATGCTTTGTCTTTTGACGAGAACTGATATCATGAATCTATACGGAACTATATTCCGTTATTTGGTGAGATATTAATCTCATTAAGTCTACAAAAAGCTATGCTTTTGTCTTTTTGACGAGAACTGATCTCGTAAATCTGTACAGAACTATGTTCCATCTTTTGGCGAGATTTCAATATCGAAGGGTTTACACAAAGCTTAGGCCTTGTCTTTTTTTGCAAGAATTAGATTCCCGAAAGTGTTATGAGAGGTTAATCCCGTGACAGTCAAGTACTGTATAAGTTCCCGGAGGTTGAGTTCGGTGAGCTTAGAACTCGACTTTAAAGGTAAGGACTAGGCCTTAGTCAAAGATTTTTGAGATTTACATTCGGTGATATTAAGTTTTGCGAGATTTAACTCGGCGAGTTGAGAACTTGGCATTTGAGATGAGGACTAGGCCTTTGTCGAGTATTCTCGAGGTTTAGGCTCGGTGATATTAAGTTTTGTGAGATTAGGTTCAGCGAGTTGAGAACTCGGCATTCGAGATAAGGACTAGACCTTAGTCGGGGATTCTCGAGATTTAGACTCGGTGAAGTCTGTGTGATTTTAATAAGTTTTTCGAGGTTGGGCTTGGCGAGATTTTAATATTCGGCTTAAAGATAAATTGTGTTTGTTTTTGCAAGAATTTATCTCGGCTTGCGACTTTGGAAGATATAGGGTGTAACCTATTTTTTTTTTTTAGATGCAAACTTGGGACAATTAAAATTTTATAGACTTCTACCTGGACCCGAAGGCTACCTACGTACCCCAAAGGGATCAAACCAAGATGTATTTCTCATGACATAGTTAATTAAGTAAACTGAGATGCGTTAAGTGACGCATCTAATTCGCCGAGATGGCGAGCTTTTTAGTAGTAGTATCGCTTTAAGTTGATGGAGTTCCAACTTCGAGGAATTGGTACTCCCTCCATGCTTGCAATTTTGTAGACTTCTGGCTTTACAACTTCAAAGATAATGTATGGTCCTTCCCAATTTGCACCGAGTTTCCCAGCATTGAGTTCGACCGTGTTCTTGAACACTTTTCTAAGTACAAGATCTCCGACTGCAAAGTGTCGTCCGTGTACTTTCTTATTGTAGTACATTTCACCTTGTTGTTTATAGTTTTGTACTCGAAGAACTGCCTTGTCGTGTTTTTTTTCTAAGTCGGCAATGTTATTTAGCGTCTTCATTCTCGGAAAGAGGTTCGTGGTGTAGAGTTGGTATAGCTATCTTGGCTGTAGCCATTGCCTCCATTCCATGAGAAAGAGAGAATGGAGTTCGTCTGGTTAATCTCTGAGGTATGGTCCGATATGACCATAATACGCCTTCTAACTTGGAAGCCCAACTTCCCTTCTTTTAAGAGAGTTGCTTTTTTAGACCTTTGAGGATCTGCTTGTTCATGGTCTCAGCCTGGCCGTTTCTTTGTGGGTTTCATGGCGTTGATTTGCTTACTCGGATATTCCATCTGGCATAAAAGTTGGTGAATTTCGCCGAGATGAACTGAGATTTGTTATTAGTTACGATCTCGTATGGAAGACCATGTCAGTAGATGATATTTTTCCACACGAATTTGATCACATCTTTATCCTTGATCTGAGAATAAGATTCTGCTTCAGCCCTCTTTGAGAAGTAGTCGGTCATAACGAGCATAAATCTCTTTTGACGTGATAACAGTAATGGTCCAACTATATTCATCGCCCATTGCATGAATGGATAAGGTATGATTGCTGATATTAAACCCTAAGTTGGAGCGTGAATGATATGTCCATGTCTTTGGCACTTGTCACACTTAGCGGTGTATTCCGCAAAATCCTTTGCCATAGTTGGCTAATAGTAGCCGAGTGTTCTGATCTTTTGGACGAGTGTTCTTCCACTGTTGTGCTTTCTTCTTGTTCCATCATTTGTCTTTTTGATGATCTAGTTGACTTTGTGTCCATGAACGCAAGTGCACAGTACTCTGTTTCTACTTCTTTGGTAAAGTTTTTTGCCGACTTGGGCGTAGAAAGCACACTTGGGTTTCAATCGGCATGCTGCCCATCTGTCTTCTAGTGTTTTCTCAGTCTAGGATGTAAGCGAGGACTTTGTCTCGCTAATCCTTCTTTTGTTTGTTTTTTTGTTTGGCGTCTGCCATCTCGGAATCAGATTCTTCTCGGATTTCATCTATAGTCGAGACGAGTTCTATATCTCCCTTTGGTAAGCTTATGCTTGGTCGATCTATGCTTTCCACTGGGATGATTCACCTTTTGATGTGATCTGTTATGGATGCAAGATTGGCTAGGGCGTCGGGAGATATGTTCTCGGACCTTGAGATTTTGTTGATCTTAATCTCAATTCCTTGGTCAGCTCCTTTACCACGTGAAGGTAAGCTTTGATTTGAACATTCTTCATGTCGTACCCTCTATTTACTTGGTTAACGACAAGTTGGGAGTCGTAATAGCAATCAATATTGGTAGTTCTTACTTCCTTGAAACTGGGAATGCAAGTCAGAACGACTGTTCTAAGACTTTTCCCGTAGGGCTCTCTAGTCGGATGCCTAAACCTGAGCTGTGTGTGATGAAGATTCATCCACGTATATCTTCCATATTTGATCTTTTGCCGAGTCTAGAGGTTATAGATTCGGAGATAGCTTGATTATGAAATCAGCTTAGACTTGCGACTTTGCACTTGTGTGTCCTTTGAACTAGATGTCGTACTCGCTTAATTCGATTACCCAATTGTCAATCGGCCTGACTGATTTGGACTATGCAGTATTGTTCGCAGTGGATGATACGTTAATACTATAATGGTATGGAATTGGAAGTAAGGTCGCAACTTCCTTGCCGACGTAACTACTGCTAGTGCAAGCTTCTCTGTAGTTTGATATTGGAAATCGGCTCCATCCAATGACTTGCTGATATAGAAGATTGGGTACTAAGTTCCTCTGTCATCTTGAACTAGTACACCAGAAACTGCCAAGGTAGAAACTACAATGTATAAATACAGTATTTCTTTGTTTTCTGGTTTGGCGAGTATCAGCGGTGTTAAAAGGTACTCTTTCAACTCGGAGAAAGCCTTTTTGCTGCTTTCATCTCACTTGAACTCTTTGTTTCCACACATCAAGTTATCGAATGGAAGACACTTGTCAGTTGAACGCAATTTAAAGTAGTTCAAGGTGGCTAGTTGGCCCGTTAGCGTTTGCACTTCTCGCTTATTCTGTGGAGAAGGCAATTCTTGGATTGTCGTGACCTGCTTCGGATTAGCTTCAATTTCTCTTTGAGTGACTATGTATCCGAGAAATTCTCCCAATGTAACCCCAAAAGTACATTTTGCTGGGTTGAGCTTCATCCGATATTTATTCAGAGTTTTGAAGCAACGAGCTAAATGATCGACGTGATCTTCTTGTTTAACGACTTGAAAAGCATGTCGTCAATATATACTTTTATTGTTTGTCCGAGTTGGTCGGCAAACATTTTGAACATGAGGCGCTGGTAGGTAGCTCCAGCGTTCTTCAGTCCGAATGACATTACTTTGTAACAATAAGTGCCCTGTTCTGTGATGAATGAACTCTTCTCCATGTCGTTGGGGTGCATCCGAATATGGTTATATCTGAGAAAGCATCCATAAACAAAAGAAGTTTGCTTCCAGCTGTTGCTTCGGTGATTCGATCGATATTTGGCATCAGTAGCTGTCTTTTGGACCAGCTTTGTTGAGATCAGTAAAGTCTACGCAGACTCGCCATTTTCAATTCTTCTTTGGAATGACTACCAGATTGGCTAGCCATTCAAGATATTGAACTTTGATGATTGATCCAATTTCAATCAGCTTTTTGACCTCTTCAATTACGGCCTTTGTTCTCGCTGGCCTAAGTTTTTTTCTCTTTTGTTTGATCGGCTTATATGTCAGATCGGCATTTAGCTTATGACTTATGATTGCCGGGTTGATTCTAGGTATGTCACTTGGTGTCCATGCGAATGTCGTTACATTATCTTCAAGGAGATTTATCAGCTTCTCCTTGATTGGCTTGCTCAGGTCAATGCTGTTGCTCACACATTTTGTCAGATCGGCCTTATCGATGTTGACGAGTTCAACAGTCGATTGGTTTGTCTTCTTAGGAGCAGGTGGTTTGGTTAGCACCCTACTTCCTACTGATGTAGTGATCATTCATGATTTGTTTCTTAATTTCAACTCGGTGATAAAGCAAGTTCTAGCCATCTTCTGATGTCCTTTGAGTGTATAGACTCCATCATTGGTCGGGATTTTAACACATTGATGATAGCTTGAGGGCATAGCTTTCATCGTGTGTATTCAAAGTGTTCCTAGGATCATGTTATAAATCGGTGGTTTATCTACAACGAGTAGCTTGATCCATCTCGTAGTTCCAACAACTCAGACTGCTAGCTTCACCGTTTGGATTGCATTGATTATACTTCATTTGAATGCGGTTAAGGTCCTATCCACAGGTTTAAGGTGAACATCCGATACTGCCATCTTATCCAAAGTCTCCTTGAATATAAAATCTACTGAACTCCTAGTATCAATAAGAATTCGTGAAACATCACAGTCGGCAACTCGGACTTTGACGACTATGGGGTCTTTATGCGGGAAGCTGACTCTTTTGACATCTTCTGTGGTGAAAGTGATCACCGAATCCATGACGTGCATGCACTCCTTGACAGGCTCCTGGTTGATTGAGGCAACAACCTTTCGTTTGTATTTCTTGATTGAATGAATAGTTTCGTCACAAAATTGTAATCCACCTATAATTACACTAACAACAACTCGTGGATCGCCAGATCCATCATTATCTCCTACTAGCTTTTGCCGCTTAGTTGCTTCCAAGGTTTTGTCCTTCGAATTTGCCGACTTGAAAGCAGCATCTCGTTGCTCAGCTTTTTTCCGCTTCTGCGCTTTGTACCTCTAGGTTTCTTCTTCTGAAACCTCCAACTCGCCTTTACTGAACTTCTCAGCAAGGTATTCTTGCAGTTGTTTGCACTTTGCGATCGAATAACCTGCTTTCTTGTGGAACATGTAGTACTTGATCTGGTTGTAGGTGTTGTTGAATGACTTGTCATGGGAGCTGTTACTCTCCCCAACTCGGAAACAATTGCTGAGTTTGCTTTCTCTCTATTATGCTGTCTCGGCTCGTAATGTCCTTCTCTTGGCTCTTTAGTTGCCGAGTTCTGCTGTGTATCTTGATTCTGTGAGAGGATTTTCTTTTCCTCTACGTACTCTACATGTCTCACCCCTCTGCAAAGGGTGTCAGAGATCGTGTTGGGCCTGTTGACGAAAAGGTCCTGCTTAAGTGCCTCATTGGTTACCATTCCAGTTCGGAGGGCTTCGAGAGCCATGTCGTCGTTAACTTTGGCATTTGTCATAATCTTCTTGAAACGTTCGAGATACAATTTCAAAGTCTCTTCAAAGCCTTGCCTTAAGGATCTCAATTCATTAGTCGAGGTATCCTGGTTGATGAGTAAGGCATACTGCTTCATAAACAACTCGACGAGTTGGTTGAAGCTTTTGATTGACCCGGCTGGTAGCTTGGTGAACCATACCAATGTGTCTCCGGTCAAATTCACTGCAAAGTGCTGACAGTAAGCTGCATCCTCGCTATCCACAGTATAGTTGGTACCGTTCATCATGACGTTGAATGTGCTCATAAATTTTACTGGGTCCGAATTCCCATCGTACAAGGGGCATCAGAGCCGCAATCCTCTGTCTACCGAGACTTTCCTTAATTGCAGTGTGAATGACAATTTCTGTACCTGAGCTAAGATCCTTCCTATCTCCTTTGCCGAGCTGGTAGCTTGATATAATTTTGACTTTATATCATCCATCATCTTCAATACGGTCGCAACGTCTAACATCACTTGACCATGTTGTCCAGACGTGTTCAGTATGGCAGAATGATTCTTTACGAGGTGTTAACTAGTTGTAGACTCAGTAAGTCCCTAAATAGTGTTCTTTGAACACTAGCCAACACTTCTGCGCACGGTCTATTGACCTACATAGTCGGGAGACTACTCTCATTCAAACAAGATTCGAGCCAATCAAATCTTTCAGCATTTCTTCGATCAGAAGCTTCATGCCGTGCGATCAGGTTTTGCATAAAGGTCCCGAGTGTCGGTGATCCTAGTGGTGGTGGCAGAAGATCAATATCTTCCCGAGTCTCTTGTTGGTTCTCTTCCTGAGTTCGAGTTGAATTCAGGGTTGATCCATTTGTTAAATCGACGTGCTCCTAAGGGAGAGGTTCCCTCCTTTCCGGTGAGCTGATGGTGATTTCTCGTTCAATCATCTTCCTATTCTCAGAGTTTTCTCTTGCTTTTGTGAAGATGTCCTTTGATATCTTCCCCACCGACGGCGCCAACTGTTGGAATCGGTCTTAGCACAATTGGTACTAAAACGAAGGTTCCTGATTAAAAGAATAGAGGAGAATGGGAAAGGACACTTGTAGATTGGATTGAGAGCAAGAGCTAGTTAACTATGAACAAGAAGACATGATTGCCGAATTGATATTCTTATTAGACTTTGTATGCCAAAAAACCGATCTCTTTTTCAAAGGATTGTGCCTCTATTTATAGTTTATAGAGGCGGTTACATGTGCAGAAAATAAAGGAAGATTTACAAATATTGTTGATAAGACTGAATCTGTTAAGATTCATGCTAGATTTGTGGAAGTTTTCATGTCGGAACAGGAAAACTTCTATATTTCGTTTGCTGATGTGTCATCCGACTTCCCTTCAGGTTCGTAGAATCTTTCGAGACGAGACATTTTTCCGAGTCAAATATTTTATCCGAGTTGAAGACTTAGTGCTTGTAATTGGGTTGTTTTTTTATATTCGACCTGTTGTTTTCAGTGAACTGAAGTAGGATCTCGGATCCACCTCCAACAAGCGTCTAAGTCATATGTAAATGTTTAAAGTTAATGAAATTTCAAACCAAGTTCTAAAATACAAGGTTTTAGATTTTCACGTGGTTTCCTTATGATTTTAATACAGAAAATTCATCAATTTTCAAATGGATTTGTTGAAATGTCATTATATTAAAACGATTACTAACATATTAACATCAATATTTCGGGGTTTTTAATAATTTTGCGTAAACTTAATTAACATAAATTGATTATGGTATCAAACATTCTAAACATTATGTTATTTATCCAAGTGTAGAGATGGCTAAGAATCTAGCTAAATCTTTTTTTTTTTGGGGTCAAAAATTAGATCTATAAAAATTTGATACATAGCTCAAATCTAATCTTATAACTCCAAATAATATTATGTGAAAATTATGCGACGACTCTGTAGAATCTAATTTTGGTCATAAAGATAACATAAATGAATTTAACCACTTGATAAGAAATATTTTCCCTCTAATTAAATCGTATGATAGTTTTTATTATTTTTTGTAAACTTAATTTAAGTAAATTTTTTATTTTATCAAACATTCAAGCTGTTATGTTATTTATCCAAGTGTAGAGATGGTTGAGAATCAAGCTAAATTTTTTTTTTGGGTCAAAAATTAGATCTATAAAAATTTGATACATAGCTCAAATCTACTCCTAAAATTCTAAATCTTCTTTTGTTTGTTCAAAATTCTAATTACTATGTTATTTATCATAGTCTATGTCGAATCTAATTTTGGTCGTGGAAGACAACTTAAATGAATATAACCACTTTTCCTCAAGTTAAATCTTATGAAAGTTTTCTTTATTTTTTTAGTAATCTTTATGTTTGGAACAAATGTGAATACATCTTTTTATTTTGTCAACAAGTAATCATTGGATCAATAACAAAACCCGATCTATAGCTTAAGTTTTACAAATAGAGCAGGATGAGATTTGAACCCACCACCTCATGCCTAACTAAATCAGGGGCAAACCAATTAAGCGACCTGTTTCTTTATGATGTGAATACATTTAGAGAGTATCATTAATTCTGCTCTGTATGTTTTGGAAATTTTGAGAAATGCCATAGCATTGTTCATGTTATGTCAATGTCCATTTTTTGAAATTTTTGAGGACGAAAAGACCAAATTACTATTGGTTTGTAAAAAATGGCATGGTGGATAGAATTTTACGGAGGATATGTCCATGTCCATGGAAAAGAAACTTGAATGGACATGGACAACTTGAATGAAATATGTACATGTCCATGTCTATTTGAATAAAATAGTATATGTCCATGTCTATTTACGTCATAGACATTAAAATAGTGTATGTTCATGACCAATTGAGACATATGTACATGTCCATGTTAAATATGAGACATATGTCTATGTCCATGTTAAATACAACATTGTTATGTCCATGTCTAGTTCATATGGGCATTTTTATTGGAAGGGCAAAAATGTAAAAAACTCTATTATTATGTCCATGTCTAGTTTTTGCAGGGTATTTTTTTGGAGAGTAAATAGTGCCAGAACATTTTTGATGATTATATTTTTTTCGGGGCATTTGTCATAATTTTTTCATACATTTATATGGATCAAAATTTAAACATTTACAAAATAAGTTATTCTTTATGAAACCAACTATTTATACTTACCTTAATAATATTTTTAAAACTCCTATGTAAATATATAGTTCTAATAATACCATAAATTAATAATTATAAATTTTAGTCAAATATATACAAGAACGGTTAGTAAAATATTACTCTAGTGCACCTTAAATTTGAAATTTTTGTAAAACTCTTATTTAATTTGTATATTATATTAAAAATACGTAGTTTTACTTTACATCTATACATTCAAGAGTTTTGAAAAGTTCTAAATATAATGATTCGATTTTTACATGTAAATATTTTCAAATGTTGAAACCGTATGTTTGTATAAATAAAGGAATCATGATTTTCAGAAAGTGTAAGAAGATTAAAATATCAACATATAATATGGTTTATAAAAATATCAAAGTATAAGATATTATCGATATAGCTTTTGATCCAGGTCGTTTTCATCTTATCACTTTTATCAGAATAAAAGTTCTTTTCAATCTGCATAATCCTGTTTGCACTTCTTGATGCATTCCTCTACCTGATGGGACTAAATTTATGGTGAAAGTAGATTTTGAACGAGTCCATAAGTGTTGCTTCTTATGTAGGCGTCTTACTCATGATCAGTTACATTGTCCAAATGTGTCCGATCATACGAATAAACGCATAAATGAATCCTTTCTCTCGGCGACACAGTCTCCGAACATCCCGATAGGTAACAGACAGTCTCTCTTTTGGACTAAAATTAGAACATGTTAATTCAAATCCAAGACATAAGGCTGATACACTGTTTATTCATAATTTACATAATCTCATTGGAGACAGGATTGCATCCATCATTCCTGATGAGGAAACTCATTTCAGCAAGTTTAATTTTACACCTGCAAATAATTCTCCACATTCTCCTTCTCTCGTGGAAGGACGAAGTGAATAACAAACCCTTCCAGAATTTTCACTACAAAACACCCCAGAATTTTCAAAGGAGGATCATCTCCCTCTGCTGCGTAAATTTTATCGTCTGCCATCCTCATTTGTTCACCTTCCAAACCAAGACGATACCATTCCATTAAATTAGAGTCAAATTACAATATATACACCACAGAGAACAATTATCTCAACAAAGCAGCAAAAAAACAACCAGCTTGTAACTTCTAACTTGATTTCCGGTTTTGATGGTTGTCCAGAAACCATCCAGTTCTCAATGAGCATAATAAGTTAGAATTGTCAAGGACTGAGGAGCACCTTAATAATTCAACGCCTTAAGGAAATTAGCTCTTCTCTATTTTCAGACATCTTGTTCGTCATGGAAACAAAAAATAAATCACAAAAAGTTCTTCCTACAAAAAATTGGCTTGGATATATCTTGACCTACAAATCATCTCTGCAGATAATCGAATCATAGATACAAGGTTAATGTAGGCGCTTTTGGTTACTATATTTCTTTCGTTTACGGTGATCCTTGTTGAAACAATCATCAGATGATTTGGGATTGTCTTGTACATATAGCTCACTCTCGAACCAATGCATGGATTTTAGCGGGAGATTTTAATGAAATCACTAATAACTCAGAAAAACTGGGAGGCTTTCCTCGGCTTTTATCATCCTTTTTACCTTATACGTCCATGATTCGTGATTGCCAAATTAGGGAGATTCCATCCATTGGAAACACTTTTTTTGGGAAGGAAAACGGAACATGTTTGGATACAATGTTGATTGGATCGTAGCTTTGGAAATGATGAATCATTTAAATTGTTTCCGTGAGTTAACTCAACGTATCTTGATCGGATTGGCTCTAATCATAAACCTGTTTTAACGTGCATTTCATATTGGAGAATGTGATATTCACTGGTCTTTTTTTCTTTGATAAACGATATATTCATCAACCTCAGTTCTCTTCCATAATTCAGAAGAGCTGGGAAGGTTCAAATTCTCTTCATCCCGATGATCTTTTACTCAGAAAATATCACATTGTCGGCGAGCTATATCAGGTTGGAAGCATTATTCTCACTTTGATAATGTAATACTTTCCCTTAGAAATGACCTGGAAAATGAAAGATTTATCTCCACCAGTATTATCAGAAAGGGGATTTGCGTAAATACTATCAGGAAGAAGAAATCTATTGGAAACAAAAATCCTGTGAGAAGTGGCTTCAAGAAGAAAATAAGGATACTACATTTTTTTTAGAATTCAGTACGATCTTGGAGGTTAAAAAACTAGATTTCAATGCTGTTGGATGATTTGGGGAGGTATCATTTCAGTGAAGGATCCAAAGCTCACATTGCAGCTGAATACTTTAGATCATTATTTTCTTCATCTAACTCCTCTTGGTAGATCAGTGTTTGGCTGGCTTGCAACCTCGTGTTTTTGAATCTATGAATGCAACACTTCTAGCTCCAGTAGCTTCAGAGGAAATAAAAAATGCAATCTTTAGTATTCATAACGACAGTGCTCCTAGTTCAAATGGGATGACAAGTGTTTTCTTCATAACTTATTGGCATATCGTTGGTGATGATGTCTGCTATGAAATTAAATGGGCGTTTTCAACAGGTATGTTTCCTAAGGAATGGAATTTCACACATATTTCCTTAATACCGAAGTTCTCCAATGCACCATCGGTGTTAGATTTTGTCCAGTTAGTCTTTGCTCGGTCATTTACAAAACCGTAGCGAAAATCATAGTTTCAAAACTTCAAAGATTGCTCCTAGTATCATTTCTGACACACAAGGAACTTTGGTTTTGGGCAAGCTCATATCTGATAATATACTTATAGCCCATGAAATATATCATGCGTTGAGGTCTAATCCCCTGGTTCAATCAAATTTTTTGATTATAAAAACAGACATGTCAAAAGCATATGACACGATTGTATGGACTTTTGTTCAACATATATTACTCAAATTAAGTTTTCCCGTCAATGAGTGGATTTGGTGGTGTTTTCCGTCACATCGGTTTCTTACTCGGTATTCTTAAATGGTTCACCTCATGGACATATAACCCCGCAATACGGTTTACGCCAGGGAGATCCATTCTCACCATTTCTTTTCATTCTTTGCACGGAGGTAGTGACTCACATAATAAATCAAATGGTTTAGAATAATTCTCTCTCACCCATCCCCCTGCACAAAGAAGGCCCATGTATTCAGCATTTATGTTTTGCCGATGACAGTTTATTTATGTGTAAGGCTACGACTGCAAAATGTCATTTTTTGTTATGGCTCTTCAACTCTAGATAAATGCATCAGGTCAGAGGAATAAATTTTACCAAATCAAATATCTCTTTTGGTAATAAAGTACCGGACACCCGCCAAGCTGAAATCAAAGTAATTTTCAACATTATTGCAGATCAAGGACCAGGGTAATATTTAGGTCTTCCCAACTTCTTTCATGGAACAAAGAAGCACATCTTTGATTTCATTTCTAAATCTTTATCTAAACACTCTTCCGCCTGGTTCTCTAAATATCTATCATTAGGTGGAAAGGAAATTTTACTGAAAGCAGTGGCCATGACACTTCTAGTTTACGTTATGTCATCTGTCGCGTTCCTAAATATCAATACCACAAAAATACTAGTGCAATGTCAGCCTTTTGGTGGAATGCATGTGATAAAAAGAAGAAAATTTCGTGTGTTGCCTCGTCTAATCTTTGTAAACCCAAACGGAAGGTGGTTTGGGTTTCAGGGATCTTGAATCTTTTATTCAGGCATTACTGGCCAAGCAGGCGTGGAAATTAATGTCTCAACCCAATTCCCTATTGAGCTATCTTAATTAATCCCGATATTATTGTCAGGGGCATTTCCTGACAGGATCTCTTTGCTCTCGACCATCTTATGTGTGGAAAAGTATTCTTTTTGGACGACAATTACTTCACAAAGGGCTAATTTAAAATATAGGTAATGGCGCTTCAGCATATGTATGGACAGACAAATGGATTTTTGATGATTTTCCACGCCTTCCAATGAGCAAGGAGCTTTGTTACAATGTTTGTCTAAAAGTATCAGATCTTTTACACTACAATCATTGATATACAGACAGATTACACTTTTTATTTTACCTGGGGGATGTCAAAAGTATTTTTGACCTCCACCCTTTTTTCCATGACTCTAACTCTTTGCGTTGGTCTTACATTGAATCTGGATCGGCCAACAATCTTTTCTCCACGTCCTAACCCTTCTCTCAATAACGCCTTAAAGAAACAAATTTGGAATCTTCACACTACTCCCAAATTAAAGCTATTTCTTTGGCATGCACTACCAGGGGCAGTAGCAGTTAGATCCTTCCTTCATTTGTGTCATATTATAGACATTAATACATGTATCATATGCAAATCTCATCTTGAAAGTATCAACCATATGTTATTCTCATCTGATATTGCGCAACAAGTTTTAGCCTTAGCTCAAATTCCCTGACCTCCCAACGACTTCTCCACATCATCTGTTCCACCTAGCTCACTACCAACAACTGTTGGTAATTATTCACCACTCTTTCCTATGGATTTTATGGACTATTTAGAAATCCCGTAACAAAATGACGTTTTGGGGGAAATTAGTTGATTTATCCCATGTGGTTTCTGATGCCCGAAATGAAGCAGTGACATGGTTATCATTACTATAATCCCTTACCGCTTCCTAACCCAACATGACACCACTCATTACATCTCCCTCGTGGACACCTCCGCCTCATTCCTTCGTAAAAGTATTGCTTGGTGCAATTCACGATTATAGTTCGGAGGTACTTGAATAGTACAAAATCATCAAAGGGAAACTCTTTTCCATGCTCGAAATAGTTGTCCACCTTCTTCCACCAGGATGGAAGCGAACCTCTGTTATCTTACTCAAGTTCTTCATGCCTTGGGTAATCTTCATTTCTCTTCTATTGATATAGAACTAGATATCCTAAGCTGATTCATGCACTCTCTCATCCTACTCAATGGCCAGCGCTCCAAGGTTAGCTCCCAGAAATTTTTCGGTTAATGGATTCTCTTGCGCCCATTTCCTTTCATCGATGTCATGTGGAGGCAAACAACATAGCTACAAATGTTGCGCGTAGTGTTATTTACGATAATCGTCACTCTGATTATTTAGCCCAAGAAGTTTCATGTTGTGTATATTCTTTGATCTCACAGGATTTATCATGAATTTTACAAGAATATTTGTAGCATAGTAAAAAAATGTACAGAAAAAAAAACAGAAAAAAAAAGAAATACAAAGAAGTTGAAAAATATAAATAATCGAGGCTAACTTCAAGTGGACCACTATGTATGGATCCAAATTTTGTTTGGTTTTGTTGGCTTGGACAGTTTTCATACGGGCTTTATCTTCTTTAGCCCAATAGGAGCTTTCATCACACTTTCAGAGGCTTCTCGAAGAACATTAATCTCCAATCTCCTTGTATCTGGAAGATTTTTCTCTGACAAGATGATTTTTTTATTACAACTATCATGATTTCATATTCCCAGTTCCAGATGGCATGATGTTTCCTGACGTAGGATGTTCTTCCTGCCAGATCATCACACCAATTTCTCTCTATTTCAGTATAAATCTGATATGTTCGCATACTGCTCACTTTCACTCACGCAAGCAAATTTTCAAAAATGGATAATGAAATTTGGCATGATCTATCACAATTCGAACTTGGGCATGATGACCCTGAGTTACTAGTCCGTCGTGTAGCTTTTGTTGAAGCTTTGGCTAGGAATCATTTAAGCCTCATCGGACGTCTATTAAACCCTCGGGAGCAAGCTTTTCAGCAAATCATCATAACACTTCCAAGAGCTTGGGGCCTGCTCTGAAGTGTACAAGGTCGTATCATTAATGGCACTTTTGTTCAATTCATATTCCATTCTGAGATCGACCTTCTTTCGGTCTTGCATCATCAACCCACGGTTTTTAATGGCTGGTTCCTTACGTTTTGCCATTGGCATCACAATCTTTCGCCAAAATTTCTATCCACCATAGATCTATGGGTTGTTCTTTGTGGTGTTCCGCTCCCTTATCTTTCGGCTGGAACTATCTGATTCATCACTCAGGTGATTTGAGAAGTGCTAAGTATTGATTATCAGCCACATAATTTTTTTAACAAGCCTTGGTCAGAGCTCGTATCCAGATCAGAATTAATAGCCACATACGCTTCTTATGTTATTCACGCTTTAAAGATGGAGATGCGACACTGATTTGGTTGGCATATAAGAATTTACACATGCTTTGTCTTAATTGTCAAAGGATGTTACACAACACCAACTCATGTCCCTACCCTCCAAATGTCCCTTGGAGTTCACCTGCACAGAACATCCATCAATCTCCACCTATATGGAGTCAATCAACCATAATCTTCTTATGCTAATTCAGATCACAACCCAAATTTTTCTCCTCACATGGTTCCCGCTCCGACAGTTTCTCAAGAGCCTATCCCTGCAACCGCACTTCAACAAGTTTCACCTCGTCTATCAGAGAATGAGAACTCCCACTCATCTTGTCCTAGGCTCACTAACTTTTACCCCTCATCCGCTCATTCCATGGATATAGACGTTGGTAATAATCCTTTTTCTACTGAAGTTGGAGAAAGCTCTAGGAGGAGAGGTATTTTGGAAAATGGAGACTTAACCACACCACCTAAGAAGGGTGGAAGGAAAAATAAGATACTTTGTAAGTTGACAATTTTGGATACATGGTAATATTACAAGTAATCACCATTACTAAGTTTAAGTCTTATTGGATAGCTTAGTAGCTCTAGTATAGTGAATCACACAATTTTGTTGTAACATAGTTTAACTCAGGTCCACTCGTTTGAATACTGTAACTTACTAAGAAGTTCATATATCAAATAATAAAAATCTTTTGAGTATTTTATAAAATTTTGTATGAATATTATTCTAAACCAATATTACTAATTTGTTAAAAATTAATATTCCTATAAATTAATAAACTTTCAAAGTCTCAAAGTTATCAATTTATAGAGGTTTTACTGTAGTTCCTCCTAAGTGTAACTATTTGAATTCTTAGGGTTTAACCAAACCGTTTTAATTGTAATATTTTTTTTTAATATTTGGATCAACAAGACCTAATCCATGACCTTTTAATTACAATATACTTGCAACTACCAATGAGTTTTGTAGTCTATCTCAAGAAAAAAGTGTTAGTTCTAAAATGATCATTTTTGATGAAATCAGGTCGGTTGTAGCTCTCAAAACTCATTAGCCCAACTAAAATCCTTATAAAATATTTTCACCATATGTACATAAATATTCCCATAGTTAGATATGGAAACATCACTCTTTCAATCATAGCATATCATTCACTCGTTTTCTCCATTATACCCCTATGATTCTACTTGATATTTTTCCATACCTCATATCTAGACAAAATCATATACGTCACATTTTTTTTCAATTACTATTCATCTAATAATATATTTGAATCTTGAATTTGAGAGTGGGCTTCATTTTTGGAGGGTTATCAATTTTTATGAGCGATTTTAAGAGCATCATTAACTGTTTTTCTTTTTCATATTCATCATATCCTCTCTCCCGATTCTCTTTCTATTTCTTTCCCAATGAACATAAATTGACTGGTAAAAAGCTTTTGTTTTTTTAGTCTTCACTGATCCTTCTCTCTTCTCATGGCTAGTAAGCATATTTTCTTGTCTTTTCACTTTGGTGTTTCTTTGTTTTGATTTGTTGATTTAATTGTGAGAGATAACTTGTTTATTCAAGGTCACGAACCTTTAGGCGAGAGAGGCAATGTCTACTAAAAGCCTGCTACAATCCGTAATATTGTTGACATTCTTCAGCCAGATGAGATTGGTGATTTATTAAATGTGTCCTTCGTATTGTGTTTGAGATTCTAGCAAAACCAGTGTTGTCTAGATCCTTTTCTTTGTTGCTTCTCAGACGACAATTGGTTATGCAAACGAAGAAAGAGATTTGGATCTTGTATGATGCGTAGGGGTGTAACCATTTCTGTACCACCTGTAGGATGACACATAACATGTAATCTTATTATTACACCCCTATTTATTGACCATTTTTAAAAAATTTCCATTAAAACCTACCAGTTATGGAACTAATATTATCTTCTACTCCCATCCTTAGTTGACACCTCCTCTTTCATCAGCATGTGATGCTAGAGTTAAACGACCGTCCCCCACTCAATTCAAAAAGATTTTTGTTTTTTCTTTTATTTGATTCATTAATAGGCCTACTTATATAATAATTAGGGTTTCCTCTTGAGGTTCTCTATAAATATGTTTGTTTGTTAATGAATAAAATCAGAGTTGAGAAAAATAGAAAACCTTAGAGAGAAATCTCTAAAAACCCTAGAGGGAGTATCTCTAAAAACCATAGCCATTGTTGAGCTTAGCTCCAACGTGTATTGAAGCCTAAGTAAACGTGAACCACAAGTTTTGCTACTTGATAGACGGTCACTGTAGATCTTCAAAGATCTGCATATTGAGCATGCCTATCATGGCGTATGCGCTACACCAGTTGGTATCAGAGCCAACATTCATGCATCCTAGCCCGCACACACCATTCCCAAGCCATTGCCGCCAGTGCCGCCACTGCCACTGGAGAATAAGGTAACATCTTTACTATCTTAAGTCATCTATCTTCTACTTTGATACGTTACTGTCTATGATGCACAAGCTATGTATTGCTCATGCCACAGAACTGCCATCCTCGCCTTTGCTGATTGTCTTGATCAGCAAATCTAGGCATTGACCACTGCAGTCCATGCTTTCATGGGTCAATACTGATCTCCACAATATAAATCTGTGTTGAGCAACCACAGAGCTGCCTCTGCTAAGTCCTAGGAGCATGTCTGTTGTAAGGTAGCAAACGGATGTGGGGTCTTTGATGAGATCCATGTGAAATGATTTGAATCTTTTGCAAGATCCGAGATGGATACGCTTAACCTTGGTGAATTGAATCAGCCAAGGGACCGCATAATGAATTGCAGGACTCGAAGTTCATGCAATCTTAGGCTTTCAACATGTGGGAGGCAATATGCATGCAACGACGACTAGGATTTTTAGATGCTTCCTCACGGTTTTGAGAGTTTTCTCCTTTTTATAACAAAACAACTCCAAAATAATAAGAGAAGATGATTATATATTATTAGGCTTCTCTCATTAAGAGAACCCTGAAACCTAATCGGCCATTAACTTACTAGTATAATTCCTAATTATTAATAAAATAGATAAGCTTATTAATTAGTTAAAACAAAACAAGAAAATAAGTCATACTGATGGACCTAACTAAAACAAGAGAACTAAAAACAGGGTATGTTCACTTACCTCACTCTCACATGAGTTAACTATTCCTACATCTTATTAGATAGTTTTTTCTTCACATACATCATCCAACATTTTTGTACACTGTCACTAATAATGTGTATGCTCTCTGCATCTTATGTTATCTAAATTTAGCTTCTTTTTTTTCAGTCTCCAAGTGTTGTATATCCTCCTATTGGGAATTCCTCACACGATGTAGCTATTAACAAACTTAGCTCACATGTGGTTTATATAAACAAGATATGTCTTGTTACACCGTTATCGTTTGAATTACATGCACCAACAGATGCCATAAACAAGTTGTGCTTTGTTACATTGTTATCACATGAACTATCTCCACCTATATCTAATTAGACAGTTAACTCCTAACTTAAATCCAACGGTATGTGTTCATGTGTACTCATCTTTACATGCTCCCACATCTTTACACATTTATCGTTTAATATAAGCCAATTTCTTGTGTTTTTCCTGTTTATTATGTTTTGTAGGTTACTTTCTCGTACACATAGATCTTATTTTATTAATATCCAACATGATGTATTAGTACCCAAACCAATTCCCCATTATATTATTTTTAATTTTTACAATTGTCTTTGTCTTTCCAAATTCGTAAAACTTCTCCCATATCTGCATTAAGTGTCTCAAATGTTTCCATATTAGATACTTAGAGCGTCTACAATGGTAGGGTTCTTAATGGAATTTTTACCATTTGTTCATTTTAGTTTTTTTGAATAGTTAAGCATTGTTAATTAATTTGTAAATCTAATGGTGAGACTTTTAAGGGAGGTTCTAAGCATAAAACGAAAAAAAAATTGCGGCCAACCAAATATTGACATGTGTGTAAGAACCCGGTTTTAAAAATTGCTAAATAAGAACCGTTCCTTTATTCAGAGCTTAATTATATTAATATTTTAATCAAAATTTACTAAGAATCCGTGCTAAGGATTCGCTAAAAACCACCGTTGCTGGTGGTCTTAGCATTTATTTACTAGAACATGTATATTTATAGGGGTAGTTTAGTATATTCAAAGATTCTAAATGAGAAAGAATTTCATTTTTTAAAAATCTGTGTCAATGACTGAATTTCGTAACAACCCTAAATCACTTACTATTATAATTTTTTTAATTATATTTTGATGACAAAAAATAAACAATAATTTTGATAGACTAAAAAAGGAAACCTTTTTTTGTGTCAATTGGATACACAAGACCCAATGCATAGTCTAAACTGAACCCATCTCTAAAATTTTCTACTCATATGTAATAGAGTAGAGATGTACTCTGGATGCCTAAACCATTAACGAAGGCACATAACCACTAGACCGAAAAGAGTTCGGCAGAAAAGAGATTGAAAAAAAAAAAGATTTTGATACTTAGAGAAGGAATATTACATTAATCTTTTTTATTGTCAAAGACTAAAAAAATGTAGAGTTAAGTAAGTGAATATACAGTGCTAATGGCTAAGGCACTTGGAGTTCAACTCCACCCTATTACATGTGAGTAGGAGAATTTTAGGAATGATTTAAATTTTGGCAATAGATCGGACATTGTCGATTCAGTTGACAGAAAAAAAAGTAAGTGAATATACACAAAAAATCATATATACAATACCACCAAAAATATCTTAACTAGATTTGTACTCGCGCAAAAGCATGAGATACTCTATGTTTATGTAGTGTAAATTTTTTTTGCCGTTCTATACCATTTAAACTATTTTATCATATAAATATTTTTGCTTACGAACTAGATATATACATGTATATATTACAAATAATATAAACATACAAATTAAATATGAATTATTTTTCACATATTGATTTCATCTAAGTATTATTTAATTTCTTTTGATTTAATGTAAATTATTTATTAAAATGACACACAAATAATAGATATCCAAACTATCATAAAATCAAAATTCAAAGTAAAATATAAAAAAATATTGGACGTTTATAATGAAACTGATATTGGTTTAGAAATATAAAACTTTTATTTCATTTTATTATATTTAAATACTCACCAAATTTTATCATATACGAAATTCTCCGATAAACAATATATATTAGTAGTCAAATTTGAAAATTTGAAAATCTGGTTAATCAATTTTCTGTGATTTTTACTTCAAAGTTAAGAATGAATATATTTATCACTTTTATTTAGAAGAATTCGAGTTTGTGTCATTTTAGAAGAACTTGTGATGATATTCTTTATGCAACATACAATGTGAAGGTTTTTCAATAGATGTGTATTAGTTTATAATTTACACAAAACAACTAAAATAATTTATCATCAATAAAAATAATTGTGAAGGTTTTAATACATTCAAAATTCTATGTTTAATAGTGATAGGTTTGTCAATAAATGAAGGTTTATTACTAAAAAATTAATTTTGAATGATGTGTATTATTTTAATAATTTGATTGGCTTTTCATTTTGATTACGTGTCATTATTACAAACATGTCAAATGGAGAGACAACAACGTTGCTTTTACATACTCTTATATGATTAGGTAAGGAACATGAGCCCACATGATCAATTAACTTCAGCTTAGCTGTTTTAATTACAAGACTAATCTCATCTTCAGTTACACTTACACGTGTAAGAAATAATAAATGAGATAGTTTCATTTAATGGTTCAGAGAGGAGACATCGCATCGCTAACAAATTTATAACTCGTTAACCTTTTATATTACCTCATAATTCATATATTATCTATTATCTCATATATTATTCGCTAAAACATTTATATTTACACATAAAAGCGCAAACACATACTCCTTCTGTTTCTATTTACTTGATGTTTAAAAAAAATTATTTTATTTTAGTTGATGTTTTAAAAATTTTATGTAAAATTTAATATGTTTTTAGTATTTTTGACTATTTAAATTCTGTATATTGATTTGTGATTGGTTAGATTAATTTGGAAGTTGTGATAAAACATATTTTATTTAGAAAAATAAAATAATTAATGTTTTCTTAATATGTGTGAAAAACCTAAAAACATCAACTATAAATAAGCAGAGGGAGTATATTATTTGGTACCCTTTCATTTTCTCATTAATATATATTTGGTTACTATATATATATATATATATCTTGTACGTTAACATATATGGTATCAAAGTAATACATATATTACTTGCTAAGTTATATATTATATGTGTAACACATACATTACCTGATAACACATTTATTATCTTATACACATATATTTGATTAGCACTTGTGCGTTAACATATATAGTATTGGAGTAACATATATATTACCAAATTAACTAATATATTATCTGATAAAACATATATAATTACACATAACATATGCATTAACATATATCTTATGCGTTAACACATAAATTATATGATAAAAAAAATTATCTAAAGAGGCCTTTGTTTAATAGTGAGGTTAAGCAGCTGGTGAATTGAGATTACGAAGATAAGAAGACTCGTATTGATAAAAATGGAAGAAATAAATGAAAGTGAAGAAGAGTTTTTTCTTAGGCTTCAACCACATACTACGTTTATGGAACAAGATTTGATTTCAGAGCATTAATGCAAGATTTCATCTTAAGATTCGACCTAAATTACATCTATTCAACATGAGATTTGGGAGATTTGATTTCAAAGTTTAATGGAGGATTATTGATTCTTTTAAGAAAAAGAAAATTTCACATAAATTGAGATTTGATTTTCTAAGATTTAGAGATAGTTGATGTGAACATAATTTTTTTTTTAAAACACGAGGATTAAAGGAGAAGAGAATTTGATGGGGGAATTTTGGAGAAGAAGAAGATAAAGATAAAAGAGAACGTGAGAAAGTTTGGAGAGTAAAATAGCGAAAAGAAAGTGTTGGTTTTTATGAGAGTAAGCTCAATATAAACCGTGTAGACTTTATTTGGTGACGGAAACCACTTAACCCACTAAAAATGAACTCGATCTCAAGTCTTGATAAATTCGAGTTTACTATTGAGTAAATCGGTTCTAACAAAGAGAAAACAATCTAGGTTGGATCTAATCCGAGTCAAGCATCACAATACTTGAAGTTTATGTGCTAAAGAGATCTCGGATCTAAGAACCATTCATCTAGATTTGTATAAAAATAAATAAAGTATAAGAAGAGTTTGATGGAGAACTAGAAGTGTTTGGGTAGAGATCTGCCATTGGGCAGCCTCTACACGAGCCAACTAATCTAGAATCTATAGTGAAACTACTTGTTTAAACATAAAGTAAAGAGTGAATTTTTTGAAACACTTCTGTGTATTTGATTTGGATAACATTACAAAAGGAATACAAGTGCTATTTATAAAGTTATAAAGGGAGAGGTTCAACACAAAAGACACCCTAATTGCTCAGCAAGTGGACCATTGAAGATGAGAGAGAGATTTGAATCCCAAGAGTGAAAGTGACTTCTCCTTAGCCTTGAACTTAGCATAAAGTAGAGTCAAATGTTGCTACAAGCTTCCAATAGTCATATGACTTTTAGTTAGACTCCATTTAGGTCTTAGCAGCTTGAGATAACTCCCCATTTAATTATAATCAACATTTAGAAGATTTCTCAAAACATTGAATTTTTGCCTCGGCCGTTGACTCGTACCACAATACATAGTTTCTTGACCCGCTGTATGCTGAAGCTCAGCCTATGACATATACTGAACTCGACCTGTGGTACATATTGAACTCGACCCACGATACGTGAAGACTCATCCTGGCGTACGATGGAGGCTCGGCCCACGGTACAATGGATGCTCGACATGTGGTACAATGGAGGCTCGACCTGCAGAACATATGTGTCTCGACCCGTAGTACATGCCCCTCGACCCGTAGTACATGCCCCTCGACCCATTTTCTTACCCATGGTACATGACCCTTCCGTTGAATTTTTGCATAGACTTGAACCGTCCTGCATGATGTGAAATCTCGAGCCTCTGTACATGCTCCTCGACCTAATGGCTATATTGCGGTCCCTGACCTCTAATCATTGAATTTTCTTGGTGCAACGTTTACTTTTTCAGAATGCTTTCCTTTTGCCTTTTCTTGACCTTTTGATGATTTGATGATCCTCATGGGTCCTTGGTGGCCATTTTTCTCCTTCTTGGAGGTCTTTTGAGGAGGTCTACGACCTTGTCTTGATGACTTTGGCCTTCACTCTCCTTTTCTTCTTCTTCTTGACTTGAAGGTCTTCGACCTCTTCAGCCTCATCCTCTTGTATCATTCATATAGTCTAAATACCTTCCCCTAAGCTTGGCCGGCGAGACGTTCAAAGCCAAAGGCCTAAGGACCAAAGGCCAAGCTTGCCAACCGACAAAACTAGCTCATTAAAAACCTTAGAGAGAAAACCATGTGGGAAAAAACTCAACTACAGGAAAAAGAGTATAGCTCATCAGTGGTTTGATGATTCTTGACCCTGGTTTTGGAACATGACTTTGCATTCGGTTTTGAAAGAGAACTTGTAACCGGCGCCTCTTTTCTAATTTGTTCCTTGCCATAGTCCTTCTTGACTTTTTTTCTCTTCTTATGATCATATTGTTTCATCTAGTCCTCATTCTTGAGAATATCTACACATTCCTCCTTCTCTTTTAAGCCTTCATCTGATATTTAAAGAGAAATTAAAAAGTATATGTTGTAGAGATTTAAAAAACACTTAAATGAAAATATAGAGAAATCAATTGAGAGGATTTAAAGCATAAAATATGGACTAAAAAACTTAAAATTTGGAGAGCTTTAGAGTTTAGGCTTTCTGGAGATCTTTGAGGATTTTTGACATTTTGGAGAACACTTGCACACATCTTTGGTATGGACTCAAAGCCTTCCACCAACCAGCATCTCCACATTGACCTTCCAGCTTAGTCACCTACGGATCCACTCTCTTTAGGTCAACTTTTCTTGGTCCGCCTCTTCAAGTTCTTCCGAGTTGAGCTATGTTGGATATGTGAATTCCAAAGCTTGGTCGCCCTCTTGATCACATACAACGCGTTGCCTTTTTTAGTTCATTTGAAGCCTTCACAACTCGCCACTTCTCCTTTGAGATAGAAAATGAGCTTTCCCACCATTTTAAACTCGGATCTATTTTGGAATTCAGCCCATTCTAAAAACAAGAGATGGTCAGAGATTAGAGTATAAGTAACAAGAGAATTAGTGAGAATAAGTAACCAAGAGAATATTGAGAATAAGTAACCAAGAGAATAAAGAGAATATAGAGAATGAGTGGAAACAATGGAGAATAGAGAATAAGAGATTTTTTCTCAAGAGTTCATGTCGATAGAGTTTTGCTCTCTATCTTCATGAGTTTTGCGGAAGCATTAGCTCCCAAAGAACTTTAGGAAACCAGCATAAAATACCTTAGAAGGACAAGAACTTGGTGTTTAATGGCCGGGACAAATTATGGACTGATAGAAAATTATTTAATACACCGGTTAAAGATTTGAACTTATGAGAAATTATGAGGTTGCTAAAGCATTGGCTCAAAAAGCCAGTCAAGAATACCTCAGAACAACAAGAACTGGACGTTTTGATGGCTGGGAGAAATTATGTACTGATGGACAATTGATTTATCCACTAGTTAAAAGATTTGAACTCACGAAATAACCCATGGTTAATGGTTTTTCGTGAGCTTTAATCAACAAGAGCCATAAAATGAAAATATTAGTGCCTTTCATGGTTAAACAAAAGATATTTCAAAAGTCTCATGAAATAATCTATTTTCAAGAATTTTCATGAGCCTTTTGAAATCTGAAATTTGAAAAACAAAAAATAAAACTAGTCTAAGATCTTCCCCATTTGAGATAAGCTAATATCCATTGATAAAGCTAAGAGGTAAAGTCTATAGACCCTAAAAAGAGAACTTTATTCATGTCCTCTTCTTTTGATTCATTGGACAAGATGAAAAACACAAAAAAGAAAACAAAATTAGAATCGAGTTTTGAAGGGAACCAAACATCTTGTGCTCTGGTTTTTATGACAGTAAGCTCAACATAAACCGTGGAGACTTCACTTGGTGAAGGAAACAACTTAACCCACTTAAAATGAACTCGATCTCAAGCCTTGATAAATCCGAGTTTACTATTGACTAAATCGGCTCTAGCAAGGAGAAAACAATATAGGGATCTAATCCGAGTCAAGCATAGCATTACTTGAAGTTTGTGTGCTAAGGGGATCTCAAATCTAAGAACCATTCATCTAGATTTTGTAAACAAAAAAAAAGCTTAAGAAGAGTTTGGTGGAGATTTAGACAAAGTGTTTGGGTAGAGGTCTGCCATTGGGCATACATGTTTTGGCCTTGTTGTGTCCATAACTAAAAATAGGTGATATAACGTCTACACGAGCCAACTAATCTAAAATCTACATTGAAAACAATTGGTTTAACATACAGTAAAGAGAGAACTTTTGGAAACACTTCTTTGTATTTGATTTGGATAACATTACAAAGGAAATACAATTATTATTTATAGAGTTACAAAGGGAGAGGTTCAACACAAAAGAAACCCTAATTGCTCAGCAAGTGGACCGTTGAAGAGGAGAGAGAAATTTAGATCCCAAGAGTAAAAGTGACATCTCCTTAGTCTTGAACTAAGCATAAAGGAGAGTCACATGTTGCCACAAGCTTCCAACGGTCATATGGCTTCTAGTTAGACTCTGTTTAGGTCCAAACAACCTTAGATAACTTCTCATTTTATTAGAATCAATATTTAGAGGACTTCTCAAAACATTGACTTTTCCATCAGCCATTGACCCATATCGTGGTACACAGTTTCTCGACCCACAGTACACAAAAGCTTGGCATGCAGTACGTACTAAACTCGACCAGCAATACATACTGAACTCGACCGCGGTACATGAAGACTCATCCTGCGGTACGATGGAGGCTCGACCTATGGTACAATGGAGGCTTGATCTGCGCTAAGTCTGTGTCTCGACCCGCAATACATGTCTCTTAACCCATTTGCTTACCCATGGTTCTCGACCTGCAATATATGTTTCTCGACCCGATGGCTGTACTGCAGTCTCTGACCTCCAACCATTGACTGTGCCTGGTCTATCATTGACTTTTCTAGAATGCTTTCCTTTGGCATTTTTTTGATCTTTTGATGATTTGATAACCCTTATGAGTCCTTGTTGGCTATTTTACTCCTTCTTGGAGGTTCTTTGAAGAGGCCTACGATCTTGTCTTGATGACTTCGGCCTTGACTTCCATTTTCTTCTTCTTCTTGACCGTGAAGATTTTCCGTGTCTTCACCCTCATCCTCTTGTTACATTCATATAGTCTAATATAAAGAACGTGACAGAAGGGAATGGCATGGGCAAAAAGGATCTAGACATTACAACAGTGACCTATGAATAATAGAAAACCTGCTGAGCTAATTGACATAAATTGTGTGTATATGGAATCAAATCTCTTAAGAATGTATTACAGTGAGCTATTTTCAATTATTTTTTAATTTTATTTTTGGAACACAAACTAAAATAAAGGGTATATTTCCCCTACATATGCAATTTTTATAATCCAATCAATACATTTTCACACACTTTGATTGTTATTATATTTGTTAAACTTATCATTTTTTTGTCGAAATTCAAATTGAGTTTTGTCCCAAATGGTTCCATTAAAAAGACATGGACTACAACATAAAGAAAAATAAAAATAGGTCGAACACAAGGGCCAAAAAGAATGTTCTAAGAACTATGACTAAGCTAGTCGACTACCACATTAACCACCACATGTCGACCACTGTGAAGCGCCGTCATGCAAACATTGGTGGGTCACCAAAGAGGCTACCACCGAAAGAAGATGTACATAACCTAGTTTTTCCTCGATGCCTAATCTAGATGTTGATCTCTTTACCCTCTTGAAAAAATCACTAGATGAGTTGATCTCGAGTTGTTTTCCATGAATATCTCACCGAATAGCTCTGCTGCCATCCAAATCTAGTCCATTGATCAGGAATTTATCCAACTTACGCTCTCCTCGATGAACTTTTGAAGAACTTAAGATGTTATTTCTGAGCAAAAGAGATTATTGTTGATGTAAAGGAAATCACAATCTCCGGAATAAATATCAGATTATTAGATTAAGATTGATCTCAAATCTCAGTTAATTCCCTTTGGTTTAGTTTAAACCAGGTTTTACCTATCTTTTTTGTTAGTTAGTTTGGTTTTCTCTACTGATATAAAGAGAAAAATAAGCTCTCTGTAATTTTCAAGTTCCGATTTAACAATCAATGGAATCTAATCTCTTCTTTCTTTCTTCTTCAATCAATCTCTTTCTTTAAAGTCTGTAATATGGTATCAGAGATGCTGAATCCAAAAACAGCACTTTCGATCTTCTCTTCCTTTCTTAATTTCTACGTTTAATCATCTCTCTCTCTCTCTCTCTCTCATTTTCTTCTGGTTATTCTGCTAGAAATTTCAACAAGATTGATTTCAGGTTATTTCACCTGCAACTTTTCTTTTCTCAGTTTCTTATCTTCTCTTGGTTATTCCACCACAACTTTTCATCATTGGTCACCGTACGACGAACATCCAAAAGATTAGCTCGTGCTACAGGTTCTTTAGCTACAAAGCGAACAATCAAATCGAACAAAGCGGAGTCATCTGAGCAAGATCAAAACCAGATATCGAAGAATCCTGTAACTGGTAACATCACACCTATTGGAGAATCGAATTTGGATCTTCAACAACGGAATCAAGAAGATTTGAGTTTCAGTGGAGTCCAAAATTCCCCTTATTATCTCACCAGTTCAGATAACCCAGGTACATCGGTTATCTCTGAGACTCTGGATGGGATGAATTATAATACTTGGAGTATTGCAATTACAATTGCCTTGGATGTAAAGAACAAAATTGCATTTATTGATGTATCTTTGCCAAGACCATTTCCTTCTCACCCTTACTACAGAATGTGGTCAAGATGCAACAATATGGTGAAGTCTTGGATTTTCAATTGTGTAAATAAACAAATATATGGAAGTATCCTTAGGTTCAACGATGCTTCAGAAATTTGTAAAGATCTCATGGACATGTTTCACATAACAAATTTGCCAAGATCCTATCAGTTAACACTGCAAATTTGGGCATTACAACAAGGCTCTATCGACCTCTCTACCTACTACACGAAGTTGAAGACATTGTGGGACGATCTTGATGGGACAGAATGTGTAAAAACTGTCACCACTGCGAATGTTGCAAAGCAAATGCTACTAAAGCTGATTATACCAAATCATCAAATTCTTGGCGGGTCTGAATGATCCATACTCAAATGCAAGAGGTAACATCATCATGAAAAGGACCATACCAAATCTATTAGAAGTTTATAATATTTTGGACCAAGATTATAGTCAGAGGAATATTGCACCAAGACCACCCGCCTCAGCTTTTCAAGTTGAGGATACAACTAATAGCACATGGTCTATCACTGCTGCTTATTGTAATCAGAAAACTCAGAGGCCTATTTGCTCTTATTGTGGGTACACAGGTCACACTATTGAGAAGTGTTAGCAGATACATGGGTACCTTCCTGGTTTCAAACATAAGCCCAAGATGCAACAGTCAAGCCCACTATAGCAAAGTTGACGCTGACAGATGGAAGTTCAACTAAAAACCCTGTAACTGGAATGTTGAAAATATTGTCAAAAGATCAGACTAAAGGAGTCATTGCCTACTTCAACAATAAACTCTGTATGCCTTCAACTCAAGCTCCAGCTCCTTCGACTTCAGGAGGATCCATAACTGCATTGTTTGGTATGCATTTCTCAAAAACAACTGTATCTTTTGTTGCAACTTTGAGAACAACAGGTACAGTTTTGTCTTCTGTATCATGGATCATAGATAGTGGGGCAAGTCATCATGTTTCCCATGATAGTAGCTTATTTACTCACATGTCAATTTCATTAGCAAAGAATGTCACTTTGCCTACACGTTTAAACATAAAGGTAGAAGAAATATGAGAGATTAAAATAAATAGTTATCTTGTTCTTTGAAATGTTCTATTTATTTTCTAGTTTCAGCCTCAATCTCCTAAGTGTCAGCAGCCTAACAAAAGACTTGAACTGCCGAGTGGTGTTTGATCAAGTATCTTGTATGATCCAGGAGTCTATGAAGGGGATGATGATTGGTCAAGCTGAACAAGTTGCAAACCTCTACGTCTTGGATAATTCTTCATTCACCTGCAATGCGGTTCATCAAAATCTTTTCTCTCTTAATTTTGTAAGAGACTCTACTTTGTGGCATAATAGACTAGGACATCCTTCCTGTAATAGAATTGATTCAATAGTATCTATTTTAGGAATGAAACCGAGTAATATTAGTTCTTTTCACTGTACCATTTATCCTTTGGCAAAACAGAATAAGTTACCTTACATTTCTTTGAATAAAATGTGTGAAAATGCTTTTGATCTTCTTCACATAGACATTTGGGGTTGAAATTATTGATGGTTATAAGTATTTCCTTACAATTGTCGATGATAATTCTCGTTTAACTTGGGTTTACTTACTAAAATCAAAAAGTGATGTTCTTCAAGTTTTTCCAGATCATCTAACTATGATAGACACTCAATACAAAACTGTTTTTAAAGGTGTTCGATTCGATAATGCTCCTGAGCTACGGTTTGAGAAACTCTAATGGGAAAAGGAATCACAGGTTATCATTCGTGTCCTGAAACACCATAGCAGAATTCTATTGTCAAACGCAATCAACACATTTTAAATGTGGCTTGATCATTGATGTTCCAAAGCAACATCCCTCTTGAGCATTGGAGAGATTCCATTTTAACAGTAGTTTTCTTAATAAACAGGTTACCAACTCCTTTGTTGAATAACAAATCTCCGTTTTAGGTTCTAACTTCTAAAATTCCAGAGTATAGCAATCTACGGGTCTTTGGATGCCTTTGTTACACTACAACTTCAGGAAAATATAGACACAAATTTCAACCAAGATCAAAGGCTTGTGTTTTCCTTGGTTATCCTGCAGGTTACAAAGTGATGGATTTATAGAACAATATCATTCAAATAAGTCGTAATGTTGTATTCTACGAAGAAATCTTTCCTTTTAAAGAAGAAGAAGGTATTCCTTCTTCGTCAGATTTCTTTTCAAAAACTTTGCATGTACCTGAAGATTACAATGAGTCCACACATAAAGAATGTCGTGAAGCTACAACATTTGAAGATACGGCTATTAACATTGACTATACTAATCAAACATCAATCGAAGAAAACTCAGTGACAAGAACCAAAAGACACGAGAAAACACCAGCTTATCTACTAGATTATTACTGCAATAATACACAGACTGAGATCCCTTATCCCTTAGCTGATTACTTTACATATGATAATTTATCTGATGCATACAAAACCTATATTTGTTCTATTAATGTCTATGATGAACCAACTACTTTCAATCAAGCTAAGAAACTTGAAGATTGGTTAAAAGCAATGAATGAAGAGCTAACAGCTTTAGAGAACACTAATACTTGTAAAATTTGTACTCTCCCTACAGGAAAATGTGCCATTGGATGCAAATGAATTTATAAAACAAAGATCAATTTCAATGGAAGCTTGGAGAGATACAAAGCCCGACTTATGGCAAAAGGATATACTCAGCAAAATGGAATCGACTTTCTTGATATCTTCTCACCTGTGGCAAAAATGACAACAGTGAAGACTCTTCTTGCAGTTTAAGCTGCAAAACAATGGACACTGACTCAACTAGATATCTCCAACGCTTTTCTCAATGGCGATTTAGACGAAGAGATATATATGTCATTGCCACCAAGTTACACAACAAAAGACAGAGACACTCTTCCACCAAACGCAGATTGCAAGCTACAAAAGTCAATTTACGGGCTTAGACAAGCCTCTTGTCAGTGGTTTCTCAAGTTTAGCTCAGTATTCTTGTCCCTTGGGTTTCAAAAATCATAGACTGATCATACTCTCTTCATCAAGAACATCTCTGGACAATATGTTGCAGTGTTAGTATACGTGGATGGCATTATCATCGCCTCGAATGATGATACAACAGTCACAAATCTCAAGAAAGCTTTACAAAAGTGTTTTAAGCTTCGTGATCTTGGAGCTCTGAAGTACTTTTTGGGGCTGGAAATTGCAAGAGATTCTTCAGGAATCTCAGTATCTCAACGCAAATATACTCTGGAACTGTTAGAAGAAACTGGTTTATTAGCCTGTAAGACATCTTTCATTCCAATGGAACCAAGCACTAAACTCTGTCTCGATAGTCAGGAGCCATTACTTGAAGATCCAAACATCTACCAAAGAATAGTAGGCCGTTTAATGTATCTCACAATTACTCGACCAGATATCACTTATGCCGTGAATTGACTGTGTCAATTCACTTCTCAACCTAAACCATCGTATCTCAAGGCAGCTTACAAAGTATTTCATTACCTAAAAGGTACTATTGGTAAAGGATTATTTTACTCGACTGATTGTGATCTGGTTCTCAAAGTGTTCACAGATGCGGATTGGGCATCATGTAAGGGCACTAGACGTTCAACATTAGGTTTTTGCATGTTCTTGGGGTCTTCTTTGATATGCTGGAAGTCTAAGAAGTAGCCAACTGTATCTCTTTCTTCTGCAGAATCAGAATACAAGGCCATGAGATTTGCAGTACATGAGCTTGATTGGTTAGTAAATTTGTTGACAAAACTGCAAGTTCCTCAACAACGGTCTGTTGCTTTCTTTTGTGATTCCTTAGTTGCGATACACATCTCCAATAACCAAGTATTCTATGAATGCACCAAGCATGTTGAACTTGATTGCCATAATGTTCGAGAAAGAGTTGTTGATGGTATGATAAGCCTCTACACATTAAGTGTGAGCTTAATATTGGTGATTCTTTTATGAAGCCCTTTTTCTAAGTCTCTTCAATTTTCCAGTCAACAAGATGTTAATGTTCTCGATCATCTTGTCATTTTGAAAAATGGTATTAGATTATTAGATTTAGATTGATTTCAAATTTCGGTTAATTTTCTTTGGTTTAGCTTAAACTAGGTTTTACGTATCTTTTCAGTTAGTTAGTTTGATTTTCTCTACTGATATAAAGAGAAACATAATTTTTTTTTCTTTCTTCTTCAATTGAATTTTTCTTCAAAGTCGGTAATAATAAACTATTGGAAGAAAATATTTGTTCTGCCTTATTGCGTGGAGAAAAAAAGGAATAAATCTCTAGAGTTATTACCTGTGCTAGACTGGACAGCTGTACACATAACATAAAATATCTATCTTCGATCTTTCTAAGAAGATATGAGCTGTAACTGGTAACAACTTATTTTGAGGAATTTTGTGGAATTTGACAATTTTTTCATTCCACTATTAAGTTTTCACCAGTTGATCTTATGGAATTATTGTTGAGGAATACATTTACTTCATTTTTTGAAAAAGTTATTAATTGTTTTCTTTGTTACCATTTGTTTCTTTTCTTCTTATTTTTAGTAACTTAGTTACATATGTATTGTTTTGGGTTTTAATTATCAAGTATTTCCTTCTTCTTTTTATGTTGAGAACTACAATTCCTTAAATGATACTTCCTCCGTTTCACAATAATTGTCGTTTTAGGATTATTTTTTTCTTTCAAAATAAGTGTCGTTTTAGATTTATGATGTAACTTTTAGCATAAATGTCTAATTTACCTTATTATTAACCAATAAGAAAAAAGGAATATCAAAAGTCAACAAGTTTTTAGGGGTATAATAGAGTTTTAATATGTTTTCTTAATTTGTGTGCAAAATGCTATAATGACACTTATTATGAAACAGAAGGAGTATTTAATTAATTCAAAACATCATATCATTTCAGATACAAATAACAATAGTTAGATATATGATTATATTTTATATGTTTTATATATACATGAGATTTTGGATTCGATTTAGGTTTGATTTTAAAATACAAAGATCTAGATTCTATTTGGGTATTTAGTTGGTTCTGATTTAATTTGGTTTATTTTCGTTCGGATAAAATTCAAGTTCAGCTCTAGGTTTAACAAAATATGTTCAAGGCTTATTTGGTGAGTTTAGCTATTAACACTATTGTGATTAGCTTCTTTAATTAATATTTAAATAATAAATATATTATACATGTATTGTTACATTTCATTTATTTTGTCTAGGATATAGTTTAGCTCGAGTTTCAATTTTTTTTTTGGTATATAAATATACTAGCATCAGGGATTTAACCTATTACTAGAGGTAGATTAACTAGAATTCTAGGTCAGACATTGACTATGAATTCGAATTATTCAATCTAATAAAAAAACAAAATTTGTCAAATTCCGCATTCAGCAGAATTCAGCTGTTACCATTTGATTTTAAATAATTCCGCAAGATTTCACATAAAAATAAAAAAGAATTCCGCCAGATTCCGCATTCAGCACAATTCCGCAATTACCATTTATACCCATGGTAAAGAAAAAAGAGAACAGCGGACATATATAATCGCCAGAAAAAAGAAAAGAAAACTTTCTAAGAATCCTTTGTAACAAGTAAAGACCATCAAGACTTCGAATATGTGAATTCTTAGTACGGCGAAGCAATTAGAGGTCTGCTTTTGTTCAAAAAGAAACAAAAATGTCTGCTTGAAATAAGTAAAGTAAAAGCCATAAAACGACGTGTCATGTAAACGTATGATGTGACCGTCCAATAGATCGCAACCGCCCATTGTTAAAAATATCTAGAGCTTATGTCTGGATAATATCTTCTGTTACTATTTTCCCGAATGTTCTTGACGCAAGACATTTTTGGTGACCCAACTTCTAGAAATTCTTGAAACAATCTTAACCGCCATTAAAACTCACCTTATTCTATTATATAAACGTCGGTACTTGTGATATTTCATCACTCCTCAAGTGTTTAAAGTCGTGAGGTTATATTGTATTATGATCTATGGAAGGTGGCATTAAGCAGACGTCGCCGTCGTATTACAAGATTCTCGGTGTTGCTGTTGGTTCTTCGCCAGAGCAGATACGGAGTGCTTATCGCAAGATGGCTATGGTTAATCATCGTTGCTTCTAGATTTGTTAAATTTGGTTCGGTACAAAAGGCAGAGGAATGTATGCTAACGAGTTTGTTTTTGTTCATCTTTATTCTCTGGTTACAGAGATGGCATCCTGATCGATGGACGAGAGATCCTTTTAAATCTGTTGAAGCAAAACGAAAATTCCAACAGATTCAAGAAGCTTATTCAGGTACACAGATTGTTTAGACTCTGTTTAAGGGTCTTTATTCNTTTTTTTTTTTTTTTTTTTTTTTTTTTTGTGAACTCTCTGATTGTCATTGTTATCGGGAGACTTTTTTGGGATGTTTTAGTGTTGTCGGATCAAAGGAAACGAAGATTTTATGATGCGGGGCTCTATGATTCTGGAGAGGATGAGGTATGGAAGCTCCATCTGCGATGTTAAGGCATTTCTTAATTTATGCCGAATCAAGAAGTTGACTAGCTTTTGTTTCTTGCTTTGAAGGGATTTTTTGATTTTGTTGAGGAGATGATTTCACTCATGGATCAGACAAGAAGAGAGGTAAAGCTTTGGCTTTGCTCCTGAATTCAACGCTGTTCTTTTCGCGCCATGTGTTAATTGGTGTTGTAACGTTGGCGTGCAGGAAAAGCAATACAGCTTAGAGGAGTTGCAGACGATGGTTACCGACATGCTCTACGATTTCGAGACGGAACCATTGTTCCAAAACCAGTCAACAAAGTTTGAAATGAATTTCGACCTTAACCAACCGTCGGTTCACTGGTCTTCACAAATGTCTCCACCAGTTTCAGATTCTCAGAGCAGGTATTGAGCTAGATCAATACGAGAGTAAAAAACACAAAGCTGAAATTTTATCCCAGCCCTGAATTTAGTTCTTCTTCGACCGACAAATAGTGTATCTCCGTCCTGGGAGCTCATGGACAACTCCGGCTTTGGCTGTGACTTGTGGTCTAAGAAACAGAATCTGTCCCAAAGTTTTGACTTTTGTTTTTCTGTTGGATGGTTGATTGTGATATGTTAGGTCGAAGCTTATGTTTTCACATATGTAGCTTTTCCAAAAAGAGAATCGAAGGGAGGACCTGCAAACACAAGTCGATTAGGTCCTTTCTATTTTCGTTAGTGTTGTGTGTAATGTCTGAGTAAGAAACATAGATTTGTTGTTCTGTTTTTCTGCAAGTCGCATACTGTAAGAACCCTTTTCCATAGGTTGAAAAATAATAACTCCTCGAAGATCTTTAACCAAGATTTTTGTATATAATTTTTCTTTGTTATGTGTTATCATGAACGTTTGCTCACAACAATAATGGTCCTTGTAACAATTTTGATTAAAAAATGCCAGTTAGTATAAAGCCCAAACCATGTTTTCTATTAGTTTTTAGTAACCAATTTCGATATGAATGGTTGTGGCCCAATCTGTCGGTCGGTGTAGTATATGTACACATTGACCAATTTGCGTAACGTAGTTGCCTTTATAGAATCGAAAATAACACATTTTTTAAAATTGCTCAAAATTATTGATTTAGAAAAATAACTCAAAACCTTTAGCTTACAAGAGCAACTCTCTTTAAAGCTCTCAATCGAGATTGTTGAGAATTGTTATGACTCAACAACCCTACTTATAACTACATATCCTAATCCTAATTGATATAGGTAACTCTAGTTCTAGATAACTTCTAGAAACTAATTAATCCTTATCTTTTTAGGATAGCTTGCACTTCAAGCTAATCTGCTGATCTTATCATTAAGGTTATCTTCAACATTCTCCCCCTTAAGCTTGATGTATTGAACGCCAATAAGCTCCTTCATTTCCTTGAACTTGATTTTTCCTAATGCTTTAGTAAGAATATCCGCCTTTTGTTCATTACCAGGAATGTGTTCTACTTCTATCAACTCCTTTTCTACACATTCCCTAATGAAATGAAATCTCTTGTGAATATGCTTACTTCGTCCGTGAAATACCGGGTTTTTGGTGAGTGATATGGTCGATTTATTGTCAATGAAGATCGAAACTCTTTTGCTATCTTCTCCGGTTATCTCACTTAAAAGTTCTTGAAGCCAAATTGCTTGCTTTGCCGCTTCCGTGGCTGCCATAAACTCGGCTTCACAAGAAGATAATGCAACCGTTTCTTGTTTTTGAGAACACCAACTTATTGGACAGCCATTGTAATAAAAAATATGTCCGGTTGTACTCTTTCCATCATCTTCATCCACGTTGTAACTAGCATCACTATACCCCTTCAATCCTTTTTCCTTTTTTCGATCAAATCTTAAGCCTTGTGTAAGTGTTCCTTGTAGATATCTCATTATCTTCTTCAAAGCAACTCCATGTGTCTCTTTTGATTCTTGCATATATCTACTTAATACTCCTACACTAAAGGCTAAATCTTGTCGGGTGTGAATTAAATACCTAAGATATCCAATCTGTTTTCGATAATCCTTAGCTTTTATACTTTTCTCTTCCTTTGATTTCGAAAACTTTGAACCAGATTCCATAGGTGTGTGACAAGAATTACAACCAATCATACTTGCTTCTTCAAGTATCTTTTTAGCATATCTTTCTTTTCTAAGTGTTATACATCCTTCTTCTTGTACTACTTCGATTCCAAGATAGTAGGTGAGTTTA
>OVBA01001083.1:0-49547 GCA_900406435.1 Lepidium aucheri | reverse complement strand
AATGTCAGGGAATAACACCTTGTCTCTCAAGATTGGGAGCGGGGTGTTACATTTGTGTTATGTGTGTTTTGTGTTAATTTTGTCCCAAATTTGTGGTTAGTTGTTGGCATTGAGGCAATCAACAATCTTCATACCAATTGTTGAGAAGTCCATCCAGACGCAAGTTCAGCCTGTCCAAGGATGTGCCGGACTAAGTTCAAGAAGAAGCCGGATTTAGGGAAATGATATAGTCTCAAAGACATCAACAATTTACTTGGCGAAACTAAAGTTAGTTTTACTAGTTATATTAATTTGAGTGTAGTAATACTTGTAGTGTTACTAGTTATACCAAATACGTTGTAGTAATAGTTGGTGTAGTGTAACTAGTTATACCAAATGCGTTGTAGTAATAATTGGTGTAGTGTTACTATACAAGATGCGTTGTAGTAATAGTTGGTGTAGTTTTACTAGTAGAAATTCATTGTAGTAATAGTTAGTGTAGTTTTACTAGTTATACGGAGTTTATGGTAGTAGTACTTGTAGTGTTACTAGTTATACCAAATGCGTCGTAATAATAATTGTTGTAGTTTTACTGGTTATACGAAATTCATTGTAGTAATAGTTAGTGTAGTTTATCTATTTTTACCGAATTTATTGTAATTTTTTTTTGTGCACGTCATTGATAGTGTACTCCCAACACAGTAAGAAGTAGAAATGGAGATGATGGCTGACATATCTGTAGAGGCTGAGGAGCAACATATAAATGATCCTGTTGTGGAGAGTTGGATGGGTTATCTTCACTCGGGTAAGACGATTACACTTGATGTTTTGTACAAAAGTGATGTTCAAGCGCGAAACGCAGACGCACATGCAGAGAGTATTAACATTTCTGGTAACACAATGCTCCCTCCAATATAATGATGCATGGAAGCAGAGATTAAGAGGATGAAAAATGAGATTGATGAACTGAAAAAAGGGTGTCATCGTTGGAACGAGCCCGGAAGTGAAAACATTCATATTATTAGAAACCAAACTGGTATTGTAATATATTTGAATTTTATTTTAACAAGTTTTGTATTATCTGTAGAATCAAAAGGGGAAGATTGGAGAAGAGAGAGAAATTTCTCGGTAAAATGATAAGGAGAAAGAAAATTAGAGCTCATAAAAGGAAGCAAAAATTTCACGAAATTGAATTTTAGCGGGAAAAATTGACAAAAAATACATGAAATTATACCCCAATAACTGGTTTGACAGACACTTCAAATAGTTATATTTTAGGAATTATTCATAAATTCTAGTTTTACTTATAGTTCAAATTGAATTTTATGGTCATACGTTTGATTTTATGCGAATAGAAGATGATCCAATTGGAATACTGCAATATGATGTTTATAATATTTAGATATGTAAATTTCCTCTTGAACGTTTGATATTTATATACTAAGCAACTTTAAAAGTAAATTAGATAAGTTAAGAGCCTTATGTATTTGATATAACATAACTAAATTGTATAATTAACATAGTCAACCAGTTTTATCTAAAGCAACCAATTTTATTTAAACCAACCAATTTCAATTAAACCAATCAATTTCGACTAAGCCAACCAATATTAACTAAACCAACCAGTTTCATCTAAAGCAGCCAACTAAAGCAGCCAATTAGATCTAAGCCAACAAATTTTGATTAAACCAACCAATTTCGACTAAACCAACCAATTTTATCTAAACCAACTAATTTTGACTATATCAACCAATTTCATATAAAGCAACCAATTAGATCTAAACCAATCAATTTCGACTAAACCAACCAATTTCATCTAAAACAACCAATTAGATCTAAACCAACTAATTTTAACTAAACCAATCAATTTTGACTAAACCAACCTATTTCATCTAAATCAACCAATTTCGACTAAACCAACCAATTTTTACTGAACCAATCAATTTCATCTAAAGCAACCAATTCGATCTAAACCAACCAATTTTGACTATACCAATCAATTTTGACTAAACCAACCAATTTCATCTAAACCAACCAATTTCGATACCATGCTCCAGAACTATTAATGTATGGGAGAGTCACATTTGCAGTTGATATTTAAGCTTTCGGATGCATTGTTTTGGAAATGCTTACATGACAACCTCCTTTAGTGGTGATTTATTGTGTTCTGGATTTAAATGTTACGTATAACTTGTTCTAGTTTTACTAACTATTCTATATTTCTTGGTTTTGTAAAACTACAACTACTTCTACTATGTTTACTATATTTCGTTGATATTCATTGCCAAAATTAATGTCCAAATCGACGAAGATTTCTTAAATTCAACCTCTGAAATCAGTGGTTACCAAATTAAAGTCAAAATCGACCCTAAATTGAAGAACAAAGCAACACAAAATTCAAGTCCAAATTATTTTTAGTATTTTATATCTGTGTAGTTTGTATAAGGCATAACTCGTAAAACTAACAATACTCTTACAACGTATAAATCATAAAACTAAACCAAGTCTTACCATTCAAACTTCTTATAACTCGTAAAACTAACCCTAGTCTTACGACTCTTACAAGGTATAACTAGTACAATTAACACTAGTCTTACAATTCATTAAAAGGAAAATCTCGTTAAACTAAGCCTAGTCTTACCAGTCGTACAATTCATACAACATATAACTAGTAAAGTTGAGCCTAGTCTTACCTTTCATACAACGTATAACTCGTCAAACAACCCATAGTCTTACTATTCATGCAAGGTATAACTAGTAAGACTACCCATAGTCTTACCAAGGTATAATTCGTAAATATACCTATAGTCTTACGATTTTCACACCGTATAGTTCATCAAACAACCCAATAGTCTTACCTTACTCACGATTCAGTGTTTACGACGTGGGTCCCAATTTTTTCTTAAATTTTTAACTTTAACAAAAGAAAAGGGGAAGGCAAAATAGCCAAACAACATTTTATTTAACTTTTCAGGACATCAAGATTACTAGTGACTATAGTGGATTTTGATATCCAATTTCCGTTCATTTGAGATCTTCCCCCAACAAGGGAAGCGTTTAAAAGGGGATATTGGCTAAGAAGGACACCATAAAAAAATTTAATCCGAAAATACCAAGTTTAAACTAGAGGTTTTGTAAAAATACCAGCTCTCCCCCTTCTCCCAAGTATTGGGACTTAGGAGTATACTCTTCGGATCAAGCTTTATTGATTCCGAATAATATTAATTCAAACCCTTTAATCCTCCGAGTTTCGAGCAACCTTTCAATCTAGTGTCAGTTTGTTAGTTGGGCAATTTTCTTTTCCCTTCTTCATCCCAAATTCTCCTTACATGCACTTAATCCAATCTTCCAATCCGCTTTAACTATCCATCAACCCTCTGGCCACAAAACTCATCATTTGATCTACTATCGAACCCCATCAATATATCAATACCCCATAAAAGTTTCACCACCCACAAGACAATACTGGACCTATATAATTTGATGCCTTAAACAATTTTAAAAATTGATGCCCTATTTTCGATTAAAATAAAATCAGATAATACAAAATGAAATCGTAGTTTGCTTACAAAAAGAAAAACAAAACATGAAACATTAGTCTTTGTTCAATGAAAGATAATTGTCCTTCTTTATTTTCTGCAAACTCATTTATTAATTTTGGATAATCAAGCTTCTCAACCAGATCTTGCTCTATAGATATCATCACTAAATCATTGAATCGCCCCTGAGACATAGTCGAACACAAATAATTCTTTATAAGCTTTAATTCTGAAAAACTCATTCCCGCAGAAACAACTGAGATCGGAATTGTTAGCACTATCGATAAGATATTCACGTGTTTGGATAACATCCATCCATTTCAAAAATTCTAATATCTCGACCGGTGTTTTAATTTCTTTTGGTAATACCTCTCTTATTAGTTTTGAGTTCCACAAACAGGTCTTCTCCATCTACATCTGAATGCACATCATGCTTTAAACTAGCTTCAAGCTTGATACAAGATGCCTTCAACTCATCATCTTTTGCTGACTTTAATTTCTTTGAACCAAACAAAAATCCAAATATTGCTTTGTAATGCTTAAATTGCTCGAATCTTACTTCAAGAGACATTATAACTTAATCCATGATATTGATGAAGTAATCAATCCTGAAACTCTCTTCTGCAGTTAACGGTTTTCTTTCATTAACCTTCTCAACATCTTCACCATATTGCACTTTTTTCTTTATCAAACATTTTGGCTTTGAAGGAAATATTGGTTCAACCTCCATCTCAATAGCAATTTTTGTAGCTTCAGCTTTTGCTTTTTCAAAACCCGTTTCCCTATAGTTTTTGCTCACTATATTCACCACATAAAGCAAATCATACCAAATTACCATTCCAAAGGAAAATTCAAACCCTCCAATTCCATGTATCACTCACTGCAAGAGACTCAGCTTCGCTTCGATGTCCTGGATTATCATTGTATTCTACCAAATAAAATAATGCATCTCGTATCTTTGGAGCTTGAAATCTGATTGCTTTAACACTATCAATGCGACTTTCCCAACGAGTTTGGGAAAATGGTTCAAGTTTAATACCATTCACCATTTATCTGAACACATCCCAATTCTTAGTTGAAGATGCAATAGACAATATATATGGTGAACAATGCCAAAAAAAGAAATAGCAAAAGAGAGTATGACTTGCTTTTTGATCGAACAATTTACAGCAAAAACAAAAGATCTTATCTTTAACTCTTGAGTAAACTAACCATCTTCTATCATGTGTCTCTCTATTACTCATTTTCCTTATATACGCTGAATGTGTGAAATTTCTATCAACAGTATCTCTTGGAAAACAATAATCAGCTGGTGGTCTTGTAGGTGGACCTTTCTCAACCAAAGAATGTCTTATTTTCTGATCAATTTTCTTCCAGTTTCCAGGATCATCTATATCCACATTCTCATAAAAAACTCTAACAACATTGTCTTTTTCAGCTTCCTTCATGTTTTCATTCTCAAAATTTTCTTCTTTGTTCTCTTCCATACAGTTTGTATCATCCTCAATAGCTTTTTCTCTACTATTCTCATCTAAATCTCCTTCTATACTAACAAGCTCTTCATCTTCTCTATTTATCTCATCTCTAGCAGCTTCATTAGTTCTAGAATTTTGATGTTTGTTACATATTTTAACATAGCATTAGCTTGAGATTTCACCAATTCTTCTTCTCTCTTTTTTTTTTTCTGTTTTCAGCTCCACTTGCTTGGATCCTACCTCCCAGTGGCATTGTACTATACATAAAGCAATAAAAATAATAAATTCAATAAGATCTAATAATATAATGTAGAATAATTTTTAAAATTTTCTCATAAACAGAAAGACGATAGTTTCAAAGTTCAAGGAAAAGAAAAAGAGCAAGCTAGATTAACTGAACTTATATTCCATCAACTTAAAAGAAGCATCACCAATCTATGGTTCTTGAATTTAAAACATATAAATACAATTAAAGAAACTAAAGGAGTACATTAAACACTAAACAACAACAACCTGCAAGTGCAATAAAAAATATGCTGAACAAAATCAGTTCATAAAAGGACATTAGACTGTTTGATCAAAATCAATCACATTCACAATTACATTTAGCGAAAACTATTTTTTAGACAATCAAGCAACTAGATTTATAATCATACCTTGTTTACTTGCTACAGGTTTAGAATTTCAAACTCTGAAGTTTATGATTAGAATTAGAGAAAAAGAACTAATGGAGATTGAATGTATGAAGGTAAGGAAAAGTAGAGTTTTTGATGGTATTGTCGTGAGTCCTCGTGACATAAAAGAGAAACTAGATCGTTATCAGTCAATTAGGTTAATAAAATAAGTCAATTTTTTAAAAAAAGTTAAAAAGTGAGACTTTTAGACTCGAACCGCACATCATGAGTAAAAAGTGGTATACCTAACTACCGTACTAAAGGAATGTTTGTATATATGATGTCCTTAAAAATATTTAAACCTTATGCTGCCTCAAGCCCTTTCTTGTTGGGCTTTAGGTCAGGGTCGGGCCTGCACAAGGTATGGATCCTCCGTTGTTACCAGAAGCGATGAAATCAATGTCCTTAGTGGAATAATCACCTATAGATCTGCCATTATTGGGTACATATGCAACATGCGACACCTCCAACTTTGTTCTGATTGGGCGAATTCTCAATCCATCTCAGCAAATCATGGTAAAGGTGATGTTAACAATGCCACGCATTTGGCGAATGCAAAACAGAATTGTTGGTACGGTTTTGTCCAAAGATCACTTCCAAAATTCTATTTTTCCTTCTTAAGAATCCCTTCTCTCAGTCTTATAATTCAATTATTGGTATTATGAAGACGGGGGTATAATAGTGGCTCGTAAAGAAGAAATACATGAGGATCACGGCCTGGAATCATTCCCCTTATGGCTTCGCATGTTTAACATTTCAGCTCAACATCACAAAAATGATTTCTTTAAAGCGGTTGGAAGTACATTAGGCGAAGTGTTAGAAGTTGAATATGATCCAAATCAGACTCACTTGTATGAATATATTCGATTAGAAATTCTATACGACATCAAGAATCGACTTCGGAATAATAGACTGGAGAAGAAACTTTAACTATCAAGGAGGAGCCTGGATATTGGAGCATAATTTGGATCAATCAAAAATCCATGCTAGACATGTTCTCCCTCAATCTTCATCCAATTTAAATGCAAAATTTCAAGGTCTACAACGGGTTATGCAGAGTCTTCTAGAATTGAATATCACTTCTGTCGAGATCCTAGTAGACTCCATATCTCTATATAAGGTCTTAGAAGAACCATATTTATGGCCAATAATGAATGGATGACCCGGCCCATTCATAAGTTTCATTGATATCTCATTCTCCAGCATTGGTCCAAGACAAAATCGCATCTCCACAATTATAGCTCAAAGTGTCATTGATGAAGGTTTATTTAACACCAACAACATTAAATGGTAATGATAATCACTCTTCAACCTTTTACTCAAAACCTCGTACCAATAATCTTCAATCCATAGCTCATCTCCACTTCATTTGATACTATTACTCAACGTACATTTATTCCCTTGTTCCATATCATAGAAATAACTCCCTATCATTTTTCAGTTTCTTTCATCTTCCCCTTTATTTAATCTCCAACCTTTTCGTTTCCGAAACATTACAAACTTCTCCTTTCTACATAAGCCCTTTAGCTACAAATTTGTAGGCTATCATTACCAAATATCACGCTGTCCCCCTTGCAACTTTACTCCCTATGACAAATGGTGAGGCTCACACCTCCTCCCCAATCACCATAGATTACTTATTACAGCTTCCAACAAATCCTAACAAAAAGATTTAGGCAGCGGACGTGGACAAGTACACGCTCATGCATTGGCTCATTTTTTGCCCTTTAAGTGCAACTGAAACGACGCCAGCTGGCCTTTGTAATCATTACGTGAAACTTATCGATCTATAAGAGAGAAGCAATTGAAGGGTGTTCCAAAGAAAAAAACAAACAACAAAACCAGAATATGGCTAACAACCTTTGGACCACTACAGACCAATTCACCTTGGAAAAAATGATCCGCCAATCCCTATTCCAGAGCATTGCTATGCCTCAACCCCTTATAGAAGCAGACTCAGCCTCATTGCTAAGCCGGTTAACCCAACATAACAACCCACTAGAAATAGCAAAAGATCTTCCTCGTCTTTGGAGACTAGAGACGAGAGTTCAGGGGAGAGTAATATATAGAGACTTTGTGCAATTTACTTTCAAGTCAGAGGTAGATTTCATATTCATTTTGAGAAACCAACCGCTATTTTATAACGGATGGCCAGTTGCCTACAAAGCTAGGAAGAGCGCTTCGACAAAGATTTCCTTGCAAAAGTCCCTGTTTGGACTCGAATCCATAATCTTCCCCTCCAATATGCCTCAAGCGCCAGAGTCAAAAAGATAGCGAAAGCACTTAGAGAAATTCTAGAGATTGATGTTTGTGAAACATTGCTCATGCGATCCGCTTTGGTAAGAGCTAAAATCCTTATCAAAACTATTTCTCGACTCAAAAATTTCAAGAGGCTGCAATATGATAATGAAGACACAGCTCAAGTTTCTTTCCACTATGAATCAATACACACTTCTGTCTGAATTGTCAAAGATTCAACCATGACACTCCCCAATGTTTCTACACTCCTCAACCGGATGACTACTTACACCACGCCACAAGCAACACTGGAATGTCAAACACTGCCCAAGAAAATGTAAGTAAAATAGCTCACCACTCTCAACCTAGGTCCAGTGAACACCTGATTCCTCAACAGCCTCAAGATCAAAGCATAAGAAGCAAATTGGCTAATATGATTGATGGTCTCACCCCTCTTTTGGAATCACTCTGTGATTTCCTCAACCAAAATTCTAATCGTGGAGACTTCTCAGCTTCTTTTGAGCTTAATATGGCTTTTAATCACTCCCAACTTGAGGCACAAGTCCTCCTAAACAGAGAAACCAAAAGGAAACGCTATCTGAACATGGAGGAGGAATCATCATCCAAAACCCACAAGAGTTTCTAAGTTCTTGATGCTATAGATGGTAGTTCTTATGTTTGGTTCATCAATGTTTAATGTCTTTAGGTTATCTTCTTAGTTTCCCTTTCTTTTACTTTTGGACTCTTAATTAGTTGGTAGCTTTGTTTGTTTTGCTCTCTTGGTTACCAAGTTAGAGCCTTCTCTGATATAATATCATATAACGGTTTCTGCGGAAAACAAAACTAGAGTTTTGTTTGTATTTAAAAATAAATCGCCATAAAGTAACCTTAATAAATTGTATAAATTACACAAAAATTTGGGTGAAATCTGCCCATCCTATATTATTGGATGAAAAATTCAGATCTTCCAAATTAAATGAAAAATGCAGATCTTTCATTTTTTTTGGCCGAGTAGCTCTCAGTCTCGTGGTTAGGATGATCCAGCTAATGACTTGACACCAGGGTTTGATTTCTACTCGTTGCATTATGGTAGCTTAAAAAAGGAATTTTAGGGGTGAATTTTAGGCTATGGGTCGGGTCTTGTTGATCAAACTGTTGACAAAAAAAATTGTAACTTTTTTTGGTCAAGACTTAAATGTAACTTTACCTTCTCCCTTTTCCACTCCGATAAAACTATGAAAAAAACCCTAAATTTTCTAGTTTTTTCTCTTGTAGGGACCACTCTTGACAATCGTTAAGCAAATGTTTGTTCTATGTAACACTAGAGTAAAACTTATTGTCGATTTTAGTATCTGCTATAATAATCTTGCAACAAGTTCTATTTGAAATAATGGTTAAGACCAGAGACGGTGGAATTACATGCATAGGCAGATGAAGTCATAAGCGGAGAGGTAGTCTCATCACTGAATACCAAAGGTTAGCTTGAAATCCATTTGTTGAGCTTCCTGAATTTGGCCGAGTTGTAGCTATTAGTGGTAGTAGACTTGAAATTATAGGAAAAGGAAGAGGAGATATGAAAGAGAGAGTTAGGTTGGTTCAAAGGACTGTATGGCGAAGGATTTATCAAAATGATGAGAGTGTTGAGGAAAATGTGGATGTTGAGAATACAAATATTGACAGAGAAGAGGATGCTAAGAGCGAAGATGAGGAAAATGTGGACGTAGAGAATACAAACAGAGATTGTGATAAAGAAGAGGATGTTGTGAATCCTGAGGAAGAGGATGCTGTGAATCTTGATGGAACTCCGGGAAACAATGGTGGTGAAAATTATAATAATGTGGAGATGTGTGAACCTGAAAATGAAACTCATGTAGAGGAAAAAACCCGTGTAGAAGAGTGAGAAGACTCAATGGTATGTATATTCTCTATTGTGGATGTTTATCTTGTGGTTAATTTGCATATAACTAAGTTGGTATTGTGGTTAGTAGTTGGATTGGTATTGCAATTTGGATGATTTAGGAAGTTTCAGAAATCGTCAAACTTTGTACAACAAAGTAATATTACTTTGTTCCATGCTGCATAATATAGGAAAGAACCCATAAGGGGATGGTGGACCCATTGCACATTCACCTGACATATTGCACTTCATGCCAGATCAATACAAGAATAAGATGAAGTTATTGATGCGGTGCTACATCCGACAGACTCTGAATTTCTTTAAAACTTTGAGACATCCGCTGAGACCTTCTAAGAAGGAGTGGTTCAACAATCACCCACAGTTCAACCACATCTTCCACATGCGATGAGTACAACTCACATGTCAATGGGTATGTGGAAGCTCATTCTACTGAGTGCAGACAACAAAAGAAGTGTGGTTTATTGTCAATGGTATGCCGATCCGCTATAGCTTGAGGGAGCATGCCTTAATATCTAAACTTAACTACAAACAATATGAGAACCTGGGTTATGATGAACTGCGGGCAGCGAAAAGCTTTGGAAGAGACGATTTAGGATTCTCAAAGCCATTAGACGTAAGGACATCAAAAAAGAATGACATAAATTGAAACCTGACAGGATGGATGAACGACTGAAGATGCTGGTATTTTTTTTATAAGCAGTATTATTGATGCTCTGACAAAGGCCGGAGAAGATGCAACTCGTGCCAAGACCTTCTACCATGACTTTTCTTGGGGTATATGGACCGTCGAACACATGCTAGGTGATATCAATCATACGATGTCGCATTTTGATGGAAAAATTAAAGGTGACCTCTGGCCAATTCCTCGTTTTGTTATTGGAAGTGAGTTAATACTATTTTTGAATTTCTTAATAGTAAATTTGTGTGTTACGATAATATTGTCCTAAATTTGTGTTTAGTTGTCCTGAATTTCTTAATAGTGAATTAATGAATTTGTGTTTAGTTGTCCTAAGTTCCAACTGTCGAGAAATCCATCCAGACGCAAGTTCAAATTATTCAAGGATGTGCTAGACTAAGTTTAAGCAGAAACTGAGAGCCACAAGATACAATTTTAATGCAATCAACTATTTTCTCGGTGATACTAAGGTTAATTATCCTAGTTATACTAATTTCGTAGTAATAATAGGGTTAGTTATCCTAGTTATCCTACTTTCATTTCATAATAATTATAGGGGTAGTTATCGTAGTTATAGTACTTTCATAGTAATAATAGGGGTAGTTATCCTAGTTGTACTACTTTCATTTCATAGTAATAATTGGGGTAGTTATCCTAGTTGTACTAATTTTACAGTAATAATAGGAGTAGTTATCCTAGTTATACTATAATATCTATGTGTTATTTTGTACAGATCATTACTAGTGTACTCCCAACAGAGTCAGACAAAAAAAAGAGATACTGGCTGACATGTTTGAAGAAGTTGAGGAGGAACATAGGAATGATCTTGTTGTGGATAGTTGGATGCACCAGCTTCGTTTGGGTAAGAAAATTACACTTGATGCTATGTATGATAAAGATGTACAAGCGCGAGAAGCCGACACACTTGGCAACAAAGGCCCACAAAACCGGCGAGAAACCCCCTATGATAATGAATTGATTGCTCATATGGTAAAAGAGATAAAAGAACAGATTGATGGTTTGAAAAAAGAGTGTCATCATTAGAACATGTGAAATTAGTGTACATCACGTATTATTGTTAATTTGTCCAACTAATTATTGTATTACTATCCAGTTACAAGCTACTGGTGCTCACGAGTCTCCTGAAGTTGAACCAGAGGGTACTGGTGCTCACGAGTCTACTGAAGTTGAACCAGAGGATACTAGCGCTCACATTTCTTTTGAAGTTAAACTAGAGGGTAAAGAAGATGAGAAACCAGACGGTAAACAAGATGAGAAACCAGAAGATAATGGCGTTACTGAAGACAAAGCTGAGGATGTTGGAGGTTCTAGAGGACCCAACATAAAGTAGAATGGTTATAAATGCCCGTTCGTGGTATCCTTCATATTCGACAATATCAATTGAGCCTGACATTGAAAATTTATCAGAACTAATTTCGTTATTATTAAAAATTGAATTGGCATTGTTATTTTGGATTTGAATTTTATTAGACTAATTTTGAAAGTTTAAACTCATACTTGTGTCGACAAGAGAGGAATGGAGAAGGGAGATAAATCTCTCAAACAAATGGCGAGGAGAGAGAAAAATAGAGCTAATAAAGAAAAGCAATAATTTTGAAAAAATTAAAATTGGTGCTTGCGGGAAAAAAATTAAAACAAAAATGCAAATAGTTATGCCTGGTAAATGATTTTAAAGAAATTACAAATAGTTACATAATGTTGAATTTTTGTAAAATCTAGTTTTACATAAAGATGATATTTGTTTTTTTTGATTATACAGTAGCTTACATTATAATACCAAATGAGGAAACTGTATTTGTGCAACAATATATTAAAAATTCTAGATATGTAAATTTTTTCAACTAGGTTTCGTATTATCTACAAATGATCTTAAAAGTATAAGAGATATATTGTATAATTGTATTGTTTCATAAAAATTATTATGTTTTCATTTTATATATTTTTATTTAATGCATACATATGACTATAATACATTTCCTTTTATACAATTCTATTTCATTATTTTAAGTATATTGTTGGGGTGATGATCTATTTCCACCTCAAAGTTTTGATATAACAACACATCAACTTACACTTAGACTTTCTATCTAATTCTACCTAAAGTATACATACAAGGCCTAATTGCACCAAAAATTAGATAACGACTACCAAATTACACACATAATATACAAAATTGGTCTAATTGCATAAATTGTTGGATAATTATTGTTTTGTTGTAAACTAACAATTGGTTATAATCTTAAATCATTAATAAAACTGAATCTAAACCTGACCAAATCTCAAATTGATAACCGAATTTGAGCGGATTAGGATAAATATTGTCTATTTGAGATTTGGTCGGGTCTAAAATTGTTTTATGTTTTGTGGTTCAAAATCATAACTAATTGTTGGTTTACAACAAAATCATAATTACCAAGTAATTTGTGCTAATTAGACCGATTTCGTATAATATGTGTGGAATTAGATAGTCGCTATCTAATTTTGGGTGAAATTAGACATTGCATGCATACTTTAGGTGGAATTAAACAGAATGTCTAAGTATAGGTTGATCTGTTGTTATATCAAAACTTTTAGGTGGAAATAGACTGTGGACCCTATATTGTTACATAACAACTTCATGATAGGAATATAATTTTTCATCAAATCGTATTCATAATAATATGTCACTTGTATCAACTGACGTAACGACTTACGTGGAATCATCTGCATTTAAAAAACATAAATGTAAATAGTAGACTCTTTCACTTCCAGAGGCATGCGTACATAAAACTATTTAATTACCAGTTATTATCATTACTTGTGGAGGCGAGAATAAAATATAGGATGGAGTCAAACTTTGGATATTTAAGCAACTAATACGAACACATAACCACCAAAATGAAAAAACTCATTAATAATTTTCATATCTAACGTAGCTCTTAATTATTGAATTCATTTTTTAGAAATATGTATACGTAAAATTTACTACTTTTTCTAAAGATGCCATTTCTTTTTCTGTTATGATGAGTCTATTTGCAAGTTGAAAACACTTATGACTTTTCTCCTGTAAATTACTCCAACTATATTTGACTTTAGTTTCACATATATATATTACTCTTTAGAGCAAATTAGCCCATTATTTCATTTAGTTATTGAAATCCATTAAGTACCCTTCTCATAAGTTTTATTAAGTAAATGTCAACTATGTGTATGAAAGACAAAATTGTCTTCGGCCAAAATATTAATATGTTGATTTTGTAAGAATTTTGCCAATATAGCATTAATTATGGGGACAACGCATTACGTTTGTTACCCGGTAAAATATATTATACCTGATAAAATAATTTTTAGTCTCTAATTTTAGTTGTAATATTCGTTAATATATTTCTTATATTGATAACATATTTAGTATCCGTTAACATAAAATATAATACACAGTAATATATTTATTACCTGTAATTTAAAATGTTCTTGATGAATATATTATTTATCCACTAACACACACACATATATATATATGACCCAGTAATACATTCCTTAGCTCTATAACATTTATATTATTGGCTAACTTATACATTAAATTATCTGTTAATTCATGTATGATCAAGGTAACATATTTATTATATGCTAACATTAATTTAATACATGTTAATACATTAACTATTTGCTATTTTAACTTGGATAAAAAATTTATTATCTGCTAACTAAAAATTAGTATCAGGTAATATATATTGTCCTCGCGTTTGTTACATGGTAATATATATTATACCGGGTAACATATTTATTATCTGTTAATCTTAAAAATATATGTTATTACATTTCTTACAGTGATAACATATTTACTATCCGCCAACACAAATTAAGTAAACGGTAATATATTTATTATCAGGTAAAAATATTTATGTTATTGAATGGAGACTAATATTAGCAATACAACTTCATCTCCTTCATCTCCAACCTCTAATAAAAATATTATCCGATAACATATATATTATTCGTTAAGCCATATATTAGCAGTTAGTAATTTTATTCTAGGTTAATATGTTTATTATTTTTAAGTTGTTTTCTTTTAGATCTGAAAAAAATTGAATCATAGGGCTGTCGTGGAGGATGATGTTTCGATGTTTTGTTGAGCTGATTTGAGACAGGAGCTTGTTTCTGGAAAAAATGGCAGACACTTGAAAAGTAGACAAATATTAGTTTTGATCGAACAAGTAGAAAATATTTGCCTGTCATGCTTTCACAAGATGATCTTTGAGCTGAGATATTAAATATTAGGAAAAGTAGGGGAAATAGCTGATGAGAGCAAGTGTATATGAGTTGAGAAGTCAAGTGATACTCGTTACACTAATTTCACTTGTATGTGGAATATTTGAATCACTAGGTTGAGAAGTTAAGTGATATCTTTGATTTAGTTTTATGCAGATAATGGAAGTATTATACTTGTGATGATCGGCCAAAACACATAATAAATAAGAGTATATCTACTTACAACAAAGTGATTATACCATACTTGTGATGTTGCAACAGGTATATGATCGAGTAGGGTACCTACATCATCTAAGTATGCATTTGTTACTCTGTATGACTCTCCAAAGGAAATTCCAACTGCATGATTTGTTTAATATCCTTAAACCTTTGAAAAAGGCTTGTGATGAAGTCATTCCAGTGTAAAATTCTAGCCACAAAGTCTTGATTTTGATCGTACATCTCAATGCAAGGTGCTTTTGTATCTTAAATTGGTTTTGTGAAAAGCTAAAATGGAATTGTTCACATGGTTGATTATAATTCTGTGTCACTCACGATTTTGTTGTAGAACAGACGTTTGTTGAAAGAGTAATTTATGATTCATCTCATTTGTGATAAAGTTGACCTTTGATTGTTTTGATTCTTGATTGTGCATTTGTATCTTGGTACACTAACGGGTCAATTCTAGCGATTAGATAGAAACTTGTTTGTTTTTGTCTTGATGTGCACTCAAGCAGGGGGAGATGATAGATTGGCTGTAGATGAATCTAGATGTCTGACTATGAGAGAGAAACATTTTAGGGGGAGCACTACAACAAGAAGATCGTGCTGAACAAGAACATGATTGCTCAAGATACAGAACAAGAACCTGATTATTCAAGACGCAAAACATGAACATGATTCTGATTGCTTAAGATCCACATCAAGCCAAAAAGGGGGAGACTGAAGAAGTGGTTGTTTTAATTGGAAAAAGAAGATGATGTAAGAGTCACGTGAGAAGACGTGAACGCAAGTCATGTGTGGGTTTAATGAAATCACGTGACTTACACATAGAGCTTGGAGAGGAAGACTTCAAAGTTGTTAAAGATTTAAATTGGTGATAAGGAAAAATATTTAGAAAATCTTATCAAAAGGAAAAGGAAAATATCTTTTTTGATAAGGGAACGTGAGAGTGATTTTAGGGCAAGGGGAGTTAGTCACTTGTGACTATAAAAGAGAGGATCGGTTGTAAACCGAATTTGGCTGAGAACTTTGTTCTTAAGTTTTAGAGAGATTAGTGATTTGAGCATTGAGATTTAGGTTATCAGTTAGAGAGTTGAAATAGATTTAGTTTGGTTTCTTGAGTAGAATAATCTCAACACGAATATTTCTTGTGTAAGAAAGATCATTGCTTGATAAACCGTATTTCAAAGTGATATACCTTGTATTTTAGCGATTTGTGTGCTTTTACAATAATTGTGTCCTCTACAATTATTGGTAAAAAGCCATGAAGAAGAGAAAAAAAATTGTACCTTAGTGCAATAAAAGTCCAAACCAAATGACATACCTAGTTAAACGAATGGTCCAAAAAGGCTCGTTAAGGAAGGAGAGCCAACAGTATGCCCTAGCTTTAAACATAGAAGTGGATGTGGCTTTGACAGACAACATCTTTTTGACGTCAACATGTTATCTGGTGGTGGTTGCCAAATCGGCGGAGTGATCAATGGAGGACAGTAGTGCAACAGATCTAAATAGAGCAGACACGATGAGAGATGGGAGGTGGAGGAGTCGATCTCGGTGTTTTAGAAACTTCAGAAGCTTTAGAACCAACAACAAACCCAATAACACAACGAAGAACAAGAAGAAGAAGACCAGCAGAATAGAGGAGGAGACACCAACCTCAACTCTAGTAGAAGCAAATGGTGATAAAGAAGTTGAAGGTATCTTCGTCCTCTAAAAAAGAGTTTCGAACTTCATCATTTCCGGCCATTATTTGTGGCGGAGGAAAGATATAAAGGAGAAACAATATATATAATACGATAGAGATACAATGTTTGCTACAAAGGAAGTTTAACGCTGGTGAGATTCAGTGATATTGGAGTAGCTGGCATCATCAGAAGAAGAATAAAAGTTGTCTTTGATGTTTGGACTAGAGAGAAATTTTTTTAATTAAGTTAGATATGTCACCAAACTTTAACATTTCGTTTTTCTTCTTTTTCTATACCCATACATATATATTCATGCTCCTTTTCTCCCCTTTAATAAATTTAATATTTATAGTTATTTATCATATCTTTCAAGTATTTTATGGTTCTCCTTTTTGTCATGCTTATAATTTTTTAGGTATGCATACACTAAACTGAATGTGATTGCAACAAAAGAAAAAGGTTCTTGAATTGAATGAGAACGTAATGGAACATCGTCTAAAAATATACTTTTTACAAAACGCACTCAAGTGATGCTTAATATTTATTACTGAACAGGTTTAGTAAATGTATTACACTTTCAGATGCATCATGCATGTGCCTTTTTCTTTTTTTTTTGTCAATAATATTGGGCCACTGACCAGCCCATTAGCCGAGTTTCTGCATAATGCAGACAACAGAACTCGATCCCGAAATGTACAAGTGCACCTGCTATTTAGTAGACTTATTCCTGCCACAGGAGACCCATATACCTTTTTCTTAAGAGAGAATTATCAAAATAGCCATCATGCCTTCAAAAAATCTTAAATGTGGTATGGAGCTATTTTCACATAATTTATAGATGTAATTTGACAATTTTAACCTTTATTTTTGTTTAATAAAAGTCATGTGACATAACAAAATTGGCGACTAACCCACACGAGCCATATAGATACAAAAAAAAAGCAAGTAAAGTTGCTGATTAGGCACCTTGTTCATATCGTCACCAGGCTGAACTTCAACTAAAGTTAGAGCAGAGGCAGTGTAACATGGGGTAGAAAGAGGAGTAGAAGTAGGACGAAACGATGGAAAAGAAGGACCAGACGGACCAGCGTCACTCATCCCCGGTGCACAGAAGTATAGCTTCATTCTGAGAGAATATATTTCCTCATCTTGTCAATAGCAGGTGCTATTGACTCCTGCACGATAAAAACTTGGCGCTGCAGTTCACTAAGCTGCCGAGACACATCAAACACTGTAGGTTCCCGAGTAGTAGAACAAACAGCGGAATTCTAGCCCAAAGCTCCTTGTGATACAAACCTTGATGGCGCACCTCGGTCACAAGAATATTTTGGATCCTGCAAATACGGGTGATCGAAGGAGAACCAGTCATTAGCTGAGAAGATATATCCACCGGAAATCAATCTCTGCAAATACACAACCATGGTATCTCCCTCATCCGAAGTTTCACGTCCATCACCACAAGAAAAATGTCGAACAACTTGAAGCCACAACACAAAAACCTGAACATTAGAAACAATACAACTATAAATGTTACACAAAAACGTGAGAAGACTTGCGTCTTCAGAGGCCTCAATCTGTTTAATATTTTCATTGTGAAAAGACTTCAATGGTGGCAATATACAAAAACGCTGATCAAGGAAAGTGGAATAAAAAGACTCGGCGTGAAGGTATTGGAAGAAGATCGGAACTGCTTGGAAGAGGTACAACTGAATTGCCACAGGGAAACCATACATGACAATAGATCGCTGCTCAAGCTTCCTCTTGACTTCACGAATTTCAACAAAAGAACCTCCAGCTTTGACCATTCCAAGCGTCCGGTAAAACAAAAGTCTTCCCCATGGATATGAAAGAAAAGTACTGATCTTATCGACCATTTGAACAACATGAAAGGAAGGTTTCACCGGATGACAACGAGCGTGAGTCGCAGCTTCTTCCAAGCTCGAAGGTTTCACATATCAGGATCCCATCAACAATGACAACAAGGTGAGTCGCAGCTTCTTCCAAGCAGGCATAGTAGGGTCGGCTCTCAAAAGGCCAACTATTTCATCCATCATAATACTTCTTCGAGCACCAAAGAGTGGATACCAATACAAAGATTCACTAGCGCACCGGTCTTCGGCTTTCATGAAAGGGTCATCTGGTGGGTAGGAACCAAAAGAAAGGCCAGTAGTGCGGGCAAAATCGAGTAGGGAAAAATAGAGAGGCTGTGAACCAAAAAGAAACCAGAACTCGTCCCTGTTTTCTGTCACCAGTTGTCTGCATAACACATTGTAGAAAAGTCGACCAGCAAGAGAGCATTGCCGGACAGGAAGTGCGAACAACTCCCCAAACAAAGATGATAACAAAATCTCTAATTTCGGTGAGCCATGAAGTACATCAACAAGATCAAAGAGGAGCTGCAACCTTGAGTATAAATTTATCCGACCTTCCTTTGGGTAGTCATGGACGAGGAACAATGGTTTAGGTAAGAGCCCGTAACGTGCAACTGCAGAAGCAAACAATTACGTAAGGATAAAAATACACAAAGCAGTAACCAAAAGACAATATAAGTGGACAACCAGAGCAAGAGAAAGGAAACAAATACAAAAACCACAATATATGAATACGAAAACAAACAAAAAAACAGGAGAAGAAACCAATGTTTGGCAAATGTGGAAACGACAGTACATGGGTATATATGAAGGGAATAAAAGATAGATAGGGATATAACAAATACTGAAATGAACAAAGAGCGCAGAATTTAGAAAGACTAAATGATAACACATAGTAAGAAACGAAAACCAAACCTGCAACTCAATACATTCCAATACAAGAGAGAGAAAGTAGGAAACTGTTTATAATCCCAGAATAAACAAGGGAAATGAAACAGACAAAGTGTAAGAAACAGAAACATGAAAACAAAAAATTAGAAAAAGCAGACATGACGAAACGGTACTCTGAAAAGTGAAGAAGATAATCTCGACGAAGAAAGAAAGACAGAGGTAAATAAGAAAACAGAATTTTTTGAGAAAAGTCAAGCAGGAAATGAAAAACCAATATAAACAATGAGAATTACAAATTCATAATCCAAGAAGTGTAATAGAACAATCTAAGCTGAAACCAAAAGCAAACCTGCAACTCAATACATTCGAATATAAGATAGAGAAAGTAGGAAACTATTTATAATCCCAGCATAAACAAGGGAAATGAAACAGACAAGACAAAGTGTAAGAAATAGGAACATGAAAACAAAGAAATAGAATAACCAGAAACGACGAAGCGGTACGCTAAAAACTGAAGAAGAAAAGCTCGACAAAGAAAGAAAGACAGATGGAAATAAGCAAACAGAAAAAGTTTGAGAAAAGTAAAACAGGAAATGAACACCAATATGAAGAATTAGAAATACAAATTCATAATCCAAGAAGTGTAAAAGAACAATCTAAGCTGAAAGTTAGTTAACCATAAGCAAGCAAAACGGTAACCACAAATAATAAAAGAACAAATTGAGACTTCACAACTGGAAGAACTGAAATCACGAAAGTATATGTACTAAAATACAGAAAGGTATGTTTAAGAACAAGACTGCACATACAAAGTAGTAATCTGGAATAGCTCAGAAAGGAGAGAATTGCAAGACGACACCAACAGCAACAAAATATAACGCTAAAAATTACAAAGAAACATATTACAATTTAAAGATGTATCCAAACAATCAAGGTTCAAAATTAAATGCCTAAAAAACGAAATGTAATACAACAGTATGTGTTGAATGTGAAGTAGTTACCATGACTGAAGCAACAAAGTAAGAACAAATATGCAGAGAAAAAATACAACTGCAAAAGAGAAAAGCCTAAAAACCAAATGCATAACAGAGAGAGACGATTATAGAAGAAGACTGAACCTACGAAGTTGTCGTTTAGACAAGATCATAAAGAACACATGGGTAAGTGAACGACAACAATAAGATAATAAGGAGTCAGCAAAGCTATTATATGAATTTCAAATAAAAAAAGAAGCGAGAATATGAAATACAGAAACCTTAACCAAACCAAGGCTAATAGACATGGAAAAGGACGCGAAGCAAACAAATTTAGGGAAACTTTTGCCACCAAATCAAAATGAAGGGCTAAGCTTAAAACGGAGTTACGAACAAAATGAACAAAACCTAAAGACCTTGACATCGAGCATTTGACATTACCCATAGTAAATGAACGAAGAGACATGAAATTCATAAAACAAAACTTTGATTTGAAGGCCGAACACTATTTACACCGTCACCATGAGTCTCCTATTGAAGGCGGAACCTCTTCTCCAACATGCAAGCAGCCAGATTCCCCAATTTCATCTTCTTCAACAAAAAGCGATTTCCCTTTGCCAAGAGCATCAACAGTTGCAGAGCTTTCTCTGTGAAAGTTAGATTTTTCTGGAGAACTGGTATCAACCTTCACTAGGGCTGACATCGTCTTCCGGCGACTTCGCGTTTCAACCATCTGACAATTACCAAAGCCGTTCACACTTCGCTCACAACCTTCGCTAACAGTAAAACCTTCGTGACTATAGAGAAGATGTTGAGAATTGCGCACGTGCGATCGAGGAATGAAAAAAAAAAATTAACGTTAAGCGGAAAAATGAAACACAAAGTAAAGAACGGGGCATAATGGACTTTTCGCATTTGCAGAAGTACATGATCCTGCAATATGTGCCTTCGTATACCTATTTTCGTAAAGTTGATCATTTTTAATTATTTTTCTATAATTAACTCTTTTTCTAATGCTGATAGATTGAGTCTCTTTACCTGTATAATCAGATAATGATTTTTTTTAATGCAGATAGTGAAATCAAAATTTTAATAAAATATACTTATCTCCTACGTAAGACTTGGACAACCTCCTAATAAGGATGAACTCTCTTTCCGTTTAGAATTTTTGAATTTTTGAATTTTGGGGTTTTTGGCTTCTAACGTATCAATTACATTCGTTTTTAGATTCTTTCATTTTTTTCTCAATAGTTTGATTGACAACACCTGTTTCATAATCCAAATAGCTCAAACCAGTTATTGACAAAAAAATTTATATTTTGGTTTGAGGGTATTCAAGTTCGAGAATTTTTGAATTATTTTGTTTAGACATAGCATATTAAAGTACTAATAACAAAAGTATCTATAAGTTCGACCAAAAAAACAAAAACAAAAGTATCTATAAGAAGAAGAAAAGAAAAAACAAATAAAAAGAAATGAAGAAACCATTAATTCCAAAAAGAATAAAAAATAAAACTTCTGAAAATTTAACATATCTCAAGAGTCAACAGAGAGAAAAAAATATATTCATTGGATAGTCTTCATCAATCTTTCTCCAACTTCTTATATTGTTGTTCCACCTTCACCATTCCTTAATTTCCACTTTATCTCTCAAACCCGAATTCGAAAACCCCTCTTCACCAACTTCATAACCCTATTAACTGATTTCAACAATCAGATGTTTCGAATTAAACAAGTAGCTCAGGCCATAAGATTCATCCCAAAAAAACAACAACGATGATAACACAAAAGCAGAGGAGAACAGAGAAAGCTCTGTGTTTCAAACAATATTACAAATGGATCCTCTGTTTTTCCTTCACTCTCTATTTTCTTGCTGCCTTCTTTGTTGATCATGACCAAGAGGTGGTCCAAGACCAAAACCAAGACCATCCTTCTCGACCAAGTCCTCTTCTTACTAACCCTAAATCTACACTTTTCGCTTCTCGTGCCATGTTTGAATCTAAAATCCACGATCACACTCTTGGGTTTGCTCCTGAACGTCCCAACATCACAACAGGTACTTCTTAGTTCATGTTCTCAAGGTTTTGTTCTTGGAGAAGTATTCGTTTGAAAAATCTCACCTTGTCATAACAATATTATTGGTTCTCTTAAAATTCTTTTAGATGTATTCAACAATTTGAAAATTTACGTCTACGACTTACCTTCAAAGTTCAACACCGAGTGGTTAGCCAACGAGAGGTGCAGCAACCACCTCTTTGCGGCGGAGGTAGCTCTTCACAAGGCGTTGCTAAGCCTCGAAAGAGACGTACGTACAGAAGATCCATACGAAGCTGATTTTTTCTTTGTCCCTGTGTATGTCTCTTGCAACTTCAGCACCATCAATGGTTTTCCAGCGATTGGTCACGCACGATCACTCATCAAGGACGCGATTAAGCTCGTCTCGGTTCAATACCCGTTTTGGAATCGAAGTAGTGGCTCGGACCACGTCTTCACTGCTACTCACGACTTTGGCTCTTGCTTCCACACTATGGTTAGTTTTTCAATATTATTTCTTTTGCCAGTTATTTTTTATAAAACTCAATTTTATGTTTCTTCTTTTTGAAGGAAGATAGAGCAATTGCAGATGGTGTCCCGAAGATTTTGAGAAATTCTATAATTTTGCAAACTTTTGGTGTTACTTTTAAACATCCATGTCAAGAGGTAGAGAACGTGGTGATACCACCGTATATCTCGCCGGAAAGTATAGAGAAGACTCAAAAGAATATTCCGGTTACTAAAGAACGAGACATTTGGGTCTTTTTCCGGGGAAAAATGGAAATTCATCCCAAAAACATCAGTGGACGCTTTTATAGCAAGTAAACAAATCTTTTATTTTTTGATACCTAATTCTAGAAGTGAAAAAAAAAAAAACAGATAATTTTGTCGGATAGAAACCACTGAACAACCATAAATAGATATTTTAATTAAAATAGTAAAATTTATATATGCAAAATTAATTTATCAACTTATTGAACAACTTCTATTTTTTATCATATCAGGCGAATAAGGACAAAGATATGGAGGAGTTATGGTGGTGACCGGCGATTTTATCTCCAACGACAAAGATTTAGCGGTTACCAATCAGAAATTGCTCGTTCTATTTTCTGTTTATGTCCCCTTGGGTGGGCTCCATGGAGCCCGAGACTTGTTGAATCTGTGGTTCTTGGCTGCGTGCCCGTGATTATTGCTGACGGAATTCGTCTACCGTTTCCTTTCACCGTGCGTTGGCCGGAGATCTCGCTCACGGTGGCGGAGAGAGACGTTGGTAAGCTTGGAGAGATTTTGGAACACGTGGCGGCAACTAATTTGTCAGTCATACAAAAAAACCTCGAAGATGTGTCTGTTAAGCGGGCCCTTATGTTTAACGTTCCACCGAGAGATGGAGATGCCACATGGCAAGTTCTTGAGTCTTTGTCTAAGAAATTGAATAAGTCTATTAGAAGGTCAAACTCTTTCCTTTAAATCACTATAATTTTGACACGTGTGCACTTGAGACCCTAGAATAAATGTGAGATTCTAGATCCAAACTGTAACTTTTATATGATTTGTTAAAAAAAAAAACTAGGAATTGAAACAGCGCTTTGCCACGCGTCATTCATATATAAAAGAAAATTATATATAATTATTTGAACTATTACCAATTTATAGTTTTGATACAATATGATATTTTAACTTATATCATTAGACAATAAAACAATTTAGCTATTGTCGATTCTATTATATAACTAACACTTTAAACATAACAAATAGATGTATTTATTGAAAATAAAATATTTATAAATGTTGACAAAAAAAAAGAAAATAAAATATTTATAAATAAAATAAAATATCCATAAATAAGATTTACAAATAATACAAACTCTCTCTTTGGACTCGGTTTCTTTCCAATTAAGTAAGGTTGACAGAAAAAAAAAAGATTTACAAATAATAAAACTAATATAAAGAAAACAAATAAAATGAACAATATGAGAGAAGGAGGCGATTCTAGGGTTATAAGTGTAGACGATCGTGATGTTGTCATGGCTGATTCAGTTGACAAGGATCCTCCACCACGAGATCCGTCGGGATTGGCTTCGATAGCTGTGTATCTAGTTGAGACGGAGATTAGTGCATTGGAGAAGCGTGTGGAGGACGATTCTATGATGGAGGCTGGTGAGAATGAAGGTTTGCCTACTCTTCTATGTTCATGGTATGTGAGGTTTTGGGTACTTGTGATGGGGAAGATCGATATCCATCTTGTATTTCTAAAGAATTCAGTGAAGCTAGGTTACATGTAATTTTCCACAAGGTAGGTATGAAGAAGTTGGGGTTTCTATGGAGGAGAATGTTATCAAGGCGTTAAATGCATTGTGGGATAGTTGCATTTACGTGAAAGTTCTGGGACAGAGTGTGAACATTGCCGCTATATCATAGAAGTTACACAAAATTTGGAAACCCTTGGGAGCGATAAGAATCATTGATTTGTCTCGCAACATTTTCCTAGTACGTTTTGGGTATGAAACGGATTACCTTGCTGCCTTGGAAGGAGGACCTTGGAGGGTGTTTGGGAGCTAACTTCTGACACAAGCATGGTCTCCTACTTTTGATCCGTCTCGCAGTGAGATTTTTACAACTCTTGTTTTGATTCGCTTTGTTCGTTTACCTTGGAGTCTTTGTCATGATTCCATTCTAATGAAGATAGTGAGTGGTGTTGGGAAACATATTCATGTGGATGACACTACTCTTAACTTTATAAGACAAAGCTTTGTGAGAGTCTATGTGGGGGTGGATCTTTCGATGCCTGTGAATGAATCAATTCTTGTGAATAGTGACTGTAACTTCATTTCTTATGAGTTTTTATCAAATATATGCACACACTGTGAGATATGCAGTCACCTTGTTCGGTCTTGTCTGCAAGCTCCTAAGGATGATGTTAGTGTAGACCGCTTAACTATAGTGTCACCGAGAGTCTTACAAGAAAATTTAGGCATGAAGTCCCATGAAAATATTGCTTTGTCAAATAAATTTGGTGGACTAAGTGTTGGACAATGTAAGGAAGGTGTCATTGATATGGTGTCTAGTAAGTCCGCCAATAAGGAGAATGAGGATATACGTAAGATTCGTTTGGATAAAGCGTTGGCTTCAAAGAATACGAGTGATGCGATTGTTTGAGTGGGGTGTTTAACTCAGTACGACACAAACTAATAGGAAATACTAAGGGGAAGTGTCTTGGAGGTAGTAAACTAGCTGTATCCTTTAAGCAGACTGGTAAGCATACTGTTTCTTTACCTGTTTGTGGGTTGACTTTCAGACCTTCTATGGGAGATCTTGAACTTTTGGCTTATGGCAAACATTTGCATGTGGATTCCAACTCTGTTGGGCATTTAATTGTAATTATGTGGGTGGTGAGCTAGACCATTTACAGCCTACCATTGTTCCTATTCAAGAGCTGCTTACGTCCACTCCTCCCTCCAAGATGGGTGTGGAGGTAAATGTTGGAGATATTGTTATGCTTGAGAGCCACATGATGTAGTGAGCAAGCAAAATAATGTTTGACGGGGTGCCCTGATAATTCTCTACTTTACTTATTTATATATGTAAATATTATGCTATTTTTCACTATCATTTTGCATCATTCTTATTCATACAAGTTGCATTTAGTTTCATTTAAACAACATTGTGTAGAATCTATGCAGTAGAGTCTTAAGATCATGCATTTGCATATTTTTCTTTATTTTGAGTCATTGCTATGTGATTTGGAGCTTAACTATGAAGAGTGGAGATTTTGACCTGGATCAACCACCTTATCGACTAGACATGGCCGATGGTCCAGATTGCATTGCATTTTTTTAAAAAACGATAAAAAATTACTCTGATTACTTGCAATTCAACGGGGCCCCTTCAAATCAGCGGGCGAAGGCAAACTTGACTATGAGATCGAGGGTCTCGACCCGACGGACGAACGGAGTTGAACGCTCCAGGACAAGCACTCAGAACATGCAGCCACGACCCCCAGGTCAACTCAAAGAGCCCGATGCACCATTTTATGATGACTAAGCTGAGCGTTCCAATCATCGACCACTCGGTCGATGGTGATGGCCAGATCCGAATCGCATGCGAGACAAGGCACGAGAAGTGCGATCCTCAACCTCAATCCCGACTTGGAGTGCTCAGCCTCGGGTTGTTGGCTTTACCATACACTAGACAGTGCTACCTCGACCAAAGGCCCAACCAAAAGTGATCGACAAAACCCCTATGCATCAGATCTTCCGTGACCTACCCTCTCGACCTGCGACCCGATGATACCTGCTCGATGGAACGCAAGAACTGATTTTCTCCCTGGACAGCACTTACTCGACCATCAGGTCGATGGTACGCACCTTGACCAGACTGCACTAGACACAATTTTTTGGGCCGACCTGGTTTGTCTCGGGTCGACCTAAACCAATTTTTAGTTGCTTTTAAAACCCTAATCTTATGGTATAAATAGGATAATTTGATCATAACAATTAGAGACCCTGTTCATTATTCGATTTAGCCTTTAATTTCCCTAAGTTTTCTCTTTAGAACATTTGAGAGAGTTTGAGAGAAAAGATTGGAGAATATTTGATCATCTTTCTTGAAGATTATTGAAGAATCTCTTATCCCTCTCTCTTATCTATCTTATTATGTTCATGCTTTCATTTTTTGCTTTGTTTTTATTTTGCTCCATGTGTGAGTAGTCATTCAAATGATTGAAGGTTAGGTAGATCTAGAGTTGGATTATTGATCTTTGATGCTTAGGTTGTTAGACTTCTTCTATTTAGGTGTTTTTAATGCTAGATTCAACTTGATCACTTAAAAATATATGCTAAGAAAATCATTGCCCGAGAGGTGTTCGATAAAATTCCCGAATGACCTATATTAGAGCTTTGCTTCCTTAACCTTCACAAAATGATGTTTTAGGGATGAGTGAACTTAATGAACTTGATTTTAATGCTTGTTGATTGATTGGTTTGCAAATGAGAGTTAAGCAAATTTATTTGATGGACATAGAGGTTAATGCCATGAGACTGGGTTGATCTAGTTTAGTGATTCATGTTCTATGTTATGCTTGATTGTACCTTGTTGCATTATTGATTAATTTCCCTTCCTTGGATTGTTTGCCTTGCTTTAAACCGTTTGATTTTAATCATTTTTCTTTGCTTTTACATTGCCCTTATTTTTGTTTGATTTTGTTTGCTTGATTGAGTTTATTTTGTTTATGCTTTGTTTGATTTTAATTTGGTTGAGTAGTAGTTATAATTGTCAATCTTTGACCTCTTGATTTCTCTAGCTTAAGTTAGAATACTATAGTTCTAGTGAGTGGATTCTAGGTTCTTTGTGGTTCGAACCTCAAGTGCTTCAATGATAAGTTGTTTGCATTTTTTGAATTAATTGTTTGTGTGTAATCACAAAAATAAAAGTACAAACATCAATTTGGCGCTGTTGCCGGAAACCTATTGCAATTAGCCATTAGGATTTGGATTCGTCTAGAGAGTTTAATTTTTGCTTGGTTACTAATTTCTTGAGTTTGTTGTCTTGTTTTTTTTGAACGTATGCAACCAAGGAGCAAACAAGGAGAAATTCTTGAATGTAATCCAAATTTGATAGCACCTGAAAGGGCTACTAGAAGAGCAGAAAACGAGAGAAGAGCACAAGAGCAAGAGGATAATTTGAGATGCCTAGGTATGGACAACCAAGGTGATATCCGAACACGGGAACTGAATGGACAACCTCAAAACAGAGATGTTCATGGAATTGGAGTTCACAACCAACCTCCGGGTTTTGGACAGCCAAATACTAGACCAATTGGGGCTTTTGATGAGCCAAATCTTAGATAAGTTCGTTATGATATCACTACTCTTACCATTACTGCAAACAACTTCGAGGTGAGGTCTAGCTTGATCAATATGGCTCAAAACCAACAGCGCAATGGGCTGCCATTGGAAGATCCTTTGGATCACCTTGATCGGTTTGAGAGACTTTGTAGGACAGTAAAAATGATGGTGTCCATGAGGATGCAATCAAGATGATATTGTTTCTCTTTTATCTTGGGAACAAGGCTTCACAATGGGAGAGAAATATCCCCTCGGAATTGGTATCTACTTGGAATATGGTGAAGAAGGAGTTTGTAACAAAGTTCTACCCCAAGCAAAAGACATCAAAGCCTAGAAATGACATCTCTAGTTTCAAGCAAGGAGGGAATGAAAATCTCTATGAAGCATGGGAAAGACTAAAGGAGTACAGAAGGAGCTGTCCACATCATGGTGTATCAAAAGAGAGTCGATTGGGTATCTTCTTTAGAGGAATACTTGAGCATTATAGGAGAGCTTTGGACAGGGCTAGTTATTGTAGCTTTGATAGTTTGAAGGCAGTTCTAGGGGAGAAACTTATTGAGAACCTTGCCCAAAGTGAGGCTTGCTATGGAGGAGACTATGATAGGAACATGAGAGATTCAGATTTGGAGAGCCAAAGGTATAAGGAGTTGAGTGAGAAGTTAGATAAACTGAGTAAGGGGTCTTCCTGGTGAATCAAAAGGGTGTGAACTACATTGGAGAGGCTGATGGAGGAACACAAGGGTATCAAGAAGTGGTTTATGATGGTAGTGAGAGAGTGCAAGATGAAGTGAACTACTTGGGGAATCAAAGTAACTACCAAGGAAGTTATCAAAACAGGCCATAAAATCAAAAGTATAGGAACAATAACTTTTCCTATTGAAGCAACAATGTGGAGAACTCCCAAGATCAATACTACCCACCAAAGACACCTCAAGGAAACCCTTTCCAACCAAGACCTTATGGGAACCCTCCTCAAGCTCAAAAAAATTAGTGGTGTTTTCAAGCCAGAGTTCCTCCTCCAAACCAACAAAACATTTATTCTTTCGGGCCTAAGATTCCACCTTCAGGGCAGCGAAGAGTTGACAACTACCCACGAGCTCCAATCAGTGAAGAAGCTGACATGAGAGCTATGTTAAAGAAAATTGTTGAGGGACAACTAGGGACCAATCAAAGGTTGGACAAGATTGAGAGTAAAGTTGATCTTCACTACAATGAGTCTCAAGGTAAATTCAATGAAATTTACTTTCACTTAAAGACTCTAGATAATCAAGTTTCTCAAATAGCATCTACAAGCCAAAGGCCAGCTGGTAAGCTTCCTAGGAAGCCCGAGCGAAACCCAAAAGAATATTATAATTTCATCACTTCAAACGATGAGAATCAAAGGGAATTAGATGAGATTGCAAGACTCCTTTATAGAGATGGTGAGGAGTATGATGAATGGGTTGCTAAGTGTAGAGAATAAGATAAGAAGATCAAGGTTGTTTAAGGTTTAGAGGTAGCTGAAGTTGTTGTTGAAATGGACAAGGTTTTTGTGGTGGTAGCTAGCGTTTCAGAGAGGACTTCAAGGGAAGTTCAAGGTAAAAGTTCAAGGTATTGGTTGATGACTCTAAGGGATTTGTTGATAAAATTCTTCATAATAAGGAGAGTGCATTTAAGAGAGTTGAGAAAAAGATGGAAAAAGCTATTGAACCTCCTCCTTATGTACCACCACTTCCATTTCAGGGATGTTTTATACAAATGTTCAAAAGAGTGTACTATCTAAGTTCAAAGGAAATATGAGTAAGATTGGTGTTCCTATGCCAAATATGGATAACTTGCATGCAGTTACAACACAAGTAAGGTTTATGAGAGCCATCTTAGCCAATAGAGAAAAGATTGAGGAGCTGTTGGTAACTAGTGGAGAGCTTGATCCAGGATCACTAAGACCTAAGGTGTTTCCTAAATAAGGAGATCAAGGCACCTTTGTCATTTCTTGTACCATTGGAAAAATGAGTTTTGATGATGCTCTATGTGATTCGGGTGCAAGTGTGAATGTGTTGTCTCTTGAGATAGTAAAGAAATTAGGAACTCCTGATTTGAAGGAGTACACGACTTCTATTTCCTCTAGAGACGTCTCTACTAAATATCCGGTTGGAAGGTCGGTTGACTACCCAATCAAGATTGAAGATTGCACTATATAAACAGATTTTGCGGTAGTAAAGATGGATCAAAATTATGAGATTCCGTTCATCTTGGATCGACCATTCTTGAGCACAGTAGGGGCAAACATAAACTTCATCAACAAGAAGGTGGTACTTGAGAAGGTGAACAAGGCAGTCTCATATCCTATTAAGGCAAGATTGAGCATTTTTTGTGGAATGATTAGGTATGAAGAGTTTGAGACTAAGACTCCATGGATTGAAGGAGTGGTTCAAGAAGGCAATACCAAAGTGGAATCAATGTTTCCTCGAACCAAGGCTTAATAGCCTATTCTCAGGATGTGATTATGGAGACGATTCCACTTTCTGATCCTAAAACTATATAAAAAGCAATGAACAACGTCGAGCTTGAGATGTAAAACAAGCGCACTTGGGAGGTAATCGCATGATATCCTTGTACATTGTTTTAATTTCTCTTTTTTAATTTTTTTTGTGTATTTTTGTTGATGGTCTTGACCTAGGTAAAAAGGAGTGGAGAAAGGATGTGAAGAATGGAAATAGAGCTAAAGAAGAATGGTTTAAATATGGGAGGATCGACCTCAGACTCGACCGGACAAGGTCGATCCTCGGTCTTAGGATGAATGCGAATCGGATGGAATCGAGTTTGAGATCGATGATATATGGTCAACGGTATGATACAATCGGGTCGACGCGACGATCGTATACTTGATCTTAAGGTCGAGAAGATTGACCCGACAGACATACGAGACACGAAGCTCACGATCAACCATGAGGTTAGCTCCCAATCGTGCAAGAACAATTATGGACCAAGGGAGCTTGAGCATTTGGTCGATAAAACCAACCCTGACACCGATCTCACATAAAACACGCGGACCATTGACCATCAACGATCAGGTAAACTGGTCGGGTTCATGGTCCACACAAGGTAAATCAGTTTTTTTTTCTTTCCTTACTTAGTCAAAATTTGAACACAATTTTTTTTTTCGCTTCTACCTCTTCACTCTTTCTCTTCACACACAATTTCAACTATTCTCTTTCTCTATTTTCTCTCAAAACTTTCTTCTTTTCACATTTACACTTTGAATCCAAACTATTTCTTCAATATCATTCTGATTTCTTGTGCTTTTTCTTCAAGTTTCTCATCATTTCCATAGCATCTACAACTCCAAAGTATGTAAATCTCTACATTATTCTCCATTTAAACTCAAAATTTTCTTCTTTTTCAAATGTTTAATCCGTGGTTATTTAGGCTTGTATATGGATTGTTTGCCTTAGAAATTGTTAGATATTATTTGGGTACATGTTTGGAACATAAATTCACAAGTTACATGGACGATTTTAGGATTTATAAATATTTAGGGTTCTTAGACTGAATAGTGATGAACTCAAAAATTTATTTTGGGGGAAATAGATGAATTTGGTCTCCTTCACTCCGTTTGGATGTCATTAGAAAATAATCATTGTACTTCAAAACTAAACTTCAATATTTCTTGCCCAATTTTGAAATTTGTCATTCAAGAACATTGAGAATTGTTGACTTTTTATTGACGTCTTGCTTTGTTCAAAATTTCTTGAAAATGATTAAGGATTGATTCATCTAGCAGTGAATTATGGCAAGGAAATTGTCTTAATGTTTGTCAAGATTCTTAATTGATTGTACTTTGATTGATTTGACAACATTGACCAATTTTTTCTTGTTTTGTTCTTGGACTTACATCAATTTTTGCAAATTTTTAGGAATAATACCATCAAAAACAAATGATCGATCCACCAAGGCTTCAAAGTCTTCCAAAGGAAAGAAAAAAGCGATGGAAGAGACGTCCAAAAGAGAGAAAAGCATCCAAGGGATAAGAATTCAAGAGCAACCAAGAAGCAACTTGAGACCAATGAAGCTTCAAGTTCTTTGAGGGTACAAGTTCCACCACAAGAAGAGTAGGATTCTTCGGAATGTTTGGATGATCTCTTTACTCAACATGAAACAAATGATTATGGGCATCAAGTCTCGATCAGCCAACTTCCTACTCATTTTCTCTTGGAAAAAACACTTGTGAAAATGGGGATAAAGGATGATGTCTATACCTTGAATATGAGTTTAGAGAAGTTTGCATCACTTTGGAGCTATATCTTTACCGACCTCTCTTGTAATTTCTTTGCCACTGTAGAATTGGTCTATGACATTCCAAAAAAAACCAACTCCGGACATAGGATGTTTGAGTTTTAAGTTGCATGGAGAGGTTCACCGCATTTTGATAAGATAGATTGTGAGGTTTACATATTTCTTTATGGAAACAAAGTTCGTTTTGATCTTTTTTCAGATGTGGATTACATTTGGGAGTTGATTGCTATAGGGTTCACGGCTAAATCACCCAAGAATATGTTGATTAGGAATACGGCTATCCGAGTTGTGGCTAAGTCTCTAGCTAACACCCTTTATGCAAAAAATGAGACCATGGCAATCAAACCAGTTGAGTGGTGCTTGCTATACAAGAGATTGTACCTTTTTCTTATGTTAGATGGAGAACCAATGTTCAAGCAGCTTCAAGGACTGGATGTCAACCTTGGGTGCATCTTTGCAAATGAGCTAGTTAGGATCCGAGAATGGGCATGAGATGTGGGTAATCGTAATGGTAGGATAGGTAGTATGCTTAAACCAATATGAGACTTTCTTGATATTCCTTACTACTGTTATCGATGTAATCCAAGGATAGTTTCAATGGATGGTTGCTATTTAAGTAATAAGCATTTTGGTCGTTAAGATTTGTGTGAAAATGTATTCTTATCTCAATAGGAGTAAAGTACTTTGCACATTTCTCCTTCTTTGTCCCGAGAAGACATTTCTTGCTACTCTAGACAACATAAAATTCGTGTATGGTGAGGGATTTACCACCAAAACTGCATCTTCTTCTAGACCTTCATTGCCAAGAGAGCCATTCGAACCCACTATGGATATGAATACATGGGAGCTCCCACGCTTTGACTTTACTCCCACAATAAACATAGACAAAGCATTACACTCAATTTTTAAGTTCCACTGAAGGATAGTAAAGCACGCAAAGAAGAAGTTTGATTGGTTGGAACGAAAGATAAGGACACTTGAAGGGTATGAGTCCGATGAGAAAATGGAGAATAAATTTAAGAAGTGGATAGTGAGGATGAGGCTGTTGCTGGACAGCCAAATGATGGATGGATGGGATGAGCTCAATAAGGAGGCTTATGCCGACCATACCTTTGGTGACAATCCTCACTAGTTAAGGTACCAAGTTCACCAAACTTTGTACATAGTTTTTCTTTTTCTTTTGCATTTATGCTTTTGGTTGTTGAGGTCTCTCTTTCTTGTGTTTACTTTCTCACTGAGACGATGAAAAGTAAGTCTCGGAGAGGGGAACAGTTGTTTACTAATGCTCATTTTAGTTGTTTAGTTTTTCATTTTCTTGAGTCTTGTCTTTCATTGCATTATGCATAATTTTTTTTTCAAAAATACAAAAATAAGCATTCAGTTGCATTAGCATTTCATTTAAGATTGAGTCTTTAGAAGCATTTAGGTTTGCATCATAGTTTTCATATTTGGGTTTTCTCTTGCTTGATTTGAACAAACTTGTTAGGTTATCGACTAGTGACCACTGTGAATTCTTTGAGCCTTAGTCGTTTCCTCTAGAAAATTGATAGATCATTCACCTAGAATCCCTATACTTGTACTATATCTTGAAATAATTCAAATAGATTTCTTTAATTTGACTTATACTGCTGAGTTAGGGCCTTAAGATGCATTGTACACTATCCTTCTTTGTGCTTAGCTTGGCAACTAATTAAGGTGACCTTTCTTACAAATACAATTCATTTAATGATGCCAAAAGTGAACAGGAAATATGCGTAAACCCGTACATTTTTGTGTCTCATTGAGAAAGCCGAGAGCAGGACATGAAGCAACCCTCTCATGTATGTGGATCCTCAAAAAAAGATATAAAGCAGACCTCTTATCAGTTGTGGATCCTAAAACCAATGAACTTGTGCTAAAATTGAACCAAAAACAAAAAATGATAAGTGTGCTTAATTGAATTAACTCTTGCTAAGCTCAAAGAAGTCAAATCACATATTCTTTGAACTCAAGTCCATTCGGAAGCCTTCACTTTTAGAAATAAGAAATTAATTCAAGGGCCTAGAAATTGGTCTAGGATATAGGACATTTCAGAATGGGTACTAAGTGATACAAGTATATTATGGTCTTTCTAGGAGGATGATGGTTCATATATGAATTACGGTCTTTGCTTGATGAGTTGTTTGCTTTAGGTAAGACATTCCCTTCTTTGTTTTTTAAACTTCTTCTTTGGTCTTGTATTGTTTGCTTGAAGACTAGCAAAAAGCAAGTCAGGGGGAGTTGATATATGTAAATATGTTATTTTCACTATCATTTTGAATCATACTCATTCATATAAGTTGCATTCAGTTTCACTTCAGATAACATTGTGTAGAATTCATGTATTTGAGTCCTAAGATCATCCATTTGCATATTTTTATTCCTTTTGAGTTATTGCTAGGTGATTTGGAGGTTAACTATGAGGAGTGGAGCTGTTGGACCTGGATCGACCGGACATGGTCGATGGTCTGGATTGCATCGCACACGAGCAAAGGAAAGCTCGCCATGAGATTCATGGTCACGGCCCACTAGACGAACGGAGTGGAACGCTTCATGAAAGCACTCAGAACATGCGGCCTCGACCCCCAAGTTGACTTAAAGACCTCGATGCAACATTTCTTGAAGACTAACCCAGCGTTCCAACCATCAACCACTCGATCGATGGTGATGGCCCGATCCAAATTGCATGCGACACAAGGCACGAGAAGTGCGATCCTCGACCTCAAGCCCAACTTGGAGTGCTTGACCTCGGGTTGTTGGCTTCACCATACACTGGACTATGCTACCTTGACCAAAGACCCGACCAAAAGTGATCGACGACACCATTCCGCATCAGATCTTCCGCGATCCACCCTCTCGACCTGTGACCCGATGACACCTGCTCAATGGAATGCAATACCTAATTTTCTCCCTGGATAGAACATACTCGACCATCAGGTCGATGGTACGCACCTCGACCAGACTACACTAGGCACAAATTTTTGGTCCGACCCGGTTTGTCCCGGGTCGACCTAAAACAATTTTTAGTTGCTTTTTAAACCCTAATATTAGGGTATAAATAGGATAATTCAATCATAATATTAGAGACAATACTCATTATTCGATTTAGCCTTTAATTTCCCTAAGTTTTCTCTTCTAAGCATTTAAGAGAGTTCGAATGAGAAGATTGGAGATTATTGGATCATCTTCCTTGAAGATTATTGAATAATCTCTTATCCCTGTCTCTTATCTATCTCATTATGTTCATGCTTTCATCATTTGCTTTGTTTTTATTTTGCACCATGTGTGAGTAGTCAATCGAATTATTGGAGGTTAGGTAGATCTAGGGTTGGGTTATTGCTCTTTGATGCTTAGTTTGTTAGATTCTTTCTATTTATGTGTTCTTAATGCTAGATTCAAATTTATCACTTGAAAATAGATGGTAGGAAAATTATTTCCCGAGAGGTGTTCGATGAAATTCCTGAATGACCTATTTTAGAGCTTTTCTTCCTTAACCTTCGAGAGATGATGCTTTGGGGATTGGGTGAATTTATTTTAAGGCTTGTTGATTTATTGGTTTGCAAATAAGAGTTTAGCAAATTCATTTGATTGACATAGAAGTTAATTCCATTAGAGTGGGTTGATCTAGTTTAGTGAATCATGTTCTAGACTGTGCTTGATTGTACCTTGTTGCATTATTGATTAATTTCCCTTTCTTGGATCGTTTCCCTAGGCCTAACAATTTGCTTTTGATCATTTGTCTTTGCTTTTACATTGCCCTATTTTTTGTTTGATCTTGTTTGCTTGATTGAGTTTATTTTGTTTATGCTTTGTTTGCTTTTAATTTGGTTGAGTAGTTGTTATAATTGTCAATTTTTGACCTCTTGATTTCTCTAGTGTAAGTGAGAATCCTATAGTTCTAGTGAGTTGATTCTAGGTTCTTTGTGGTTCGAACCTCAAGTGCTTCAATAATAAGTTATTTGCATTTGTTGAGTTAATTGCTTGCTTGTCATCACACAAAGAAAAGTACAAACATCACTTATCATTATTTTATGATAAAGTTTTTCTTTTGGAATTGTCAGTATGCGAATAAACCCATTTTCTAACGGTCTATTAGATATATTTTGAAAAAGTTTGATGTGGAGCTACTTGCTTTATTTGAAACCCATGCTGGGAGCGATATAGCAAGAGTCATTTGTCAGGGTCTTGGTTTTGACCACTCATTTTGTGTTGATGCAGTAGGTCAAAGTGGGGGTTATGGTTATTGTGACATATGATTATTGGTTAGGTGACGATTGTTAGCTCTTGTGATAAGTTGATTCACGCTCGGGTGACTTCTTGTTTAAAGATCTTTAACTTTATTTTTGTTTATGTTGTACCGTCAGCAAGCCGGAGAAGTGATTTATGAGAGCAGTTGGAGAATGTTATTAGCGCACTATCTAATCCACTTATTGTGGGTGAATATTTTAACACAATAGGTCGTTCAGATGGGAGCTCTGGGGGAACAGGAGTTTGTCTAAGGATTCTCTTACTGATGAGGAATGGAGAAATAATATGTGCCTTATTGATATGAGTTTTAAGGATAAACCTTTTCAGGGTGATATAAAGAGGAGAAAGGATTCACTTTCACGGGAAATCGAGATTAATCAGGCCACCATTGTTCATAATAACTATGATGCGAATCTACTTCGTGAGGAGTCTTTGTTACATGAATTCGAGGTTGCGTTGGAACAAGAGGAAATGTTATGGTTCCAAAATGCAAGAGAGAAGTGGATAGCTTCTGGTGATATGAATACAAATTTCTTCCACACATCTAATATTGTGAGAAGAAGGCGCAATAGAATTGAGATGTTGAAGAATGACAATGGACAAGGTCTTGGATCTGTAAGATCATGAAAAATTAGCTCTGGACTTCTATATCAATTGTATTCCTTAGCAAATGTTTAGGGGATTTATGAACAACTCGCTCTTGTAGGTTTTGAGGTCCTATCTCGCTATGATCTTCATTATTTGGATAAACATGTTGTGGAGTTTGATATCGATAACTCTATCTATGCTATGGGAAAGTATAAGGCCCCTGGTCTCACGATTTTCAACCGATATTCTTTTAAGATTGTTGGTCGCTTGTAGAAGATTCATTGGCTCGTTTTTCCATGAATTTCTTTGAAACTAGTTCTCTTCAGCCTGGTACCAATGAGTCTTGTGTGGAATGGTGAGAAAATCTCGGAGTTCAGACCCAGTCGTGGCTTAGGCCAAAGTGACCCATTGTCCATGTATTTGTTTGAATTATGTGTGGAGAGACTTTGTCATCTTATTGAAGTTTTAGTGGTAGAGAAGAATTGGAAACCTATAAGCATATCATGAGGTGGTCTGTTCCTTTCTCACATTTTTTGCGGATGGCATTATTTTGCTTACAGAGATTTTAATCAGCCAAATATGTATTATTCAAAGTGCTTTGTATAAGTTTTATTGAGCCTCTGGGCAGTGAGTGAGCTTGGAGAAGTCTAAGACTTTCTTCTCTGACATGTTGAATAGGGACTTGATGAATGCGATTCGTCTAGAAAGTGGTATCTAGGTGATGCGTGATCTTGGAAAATACTTGGGTATGCCTTTTCTCCAATATGCTATCAACAAAGACACTTTCCAAGATCTTTTGGCGCATGCATCTGCGAGGTTATCATGTTAGAAAATAAATTTTTGAGCTTTGCAAGGTGTTTACCCTCTCAAAAGCGATGATTACATTTCTCTGAGTTCATGCAATAAGCTATATTATGCTATCTAAATCTACTTTGGCTCAACTAGATAAGGTGGCGCACAACTTTTTATGAAGTGGTAGCTTAGAACTACGGAAACAACATCTTATTTTTTTGGAAGAGAGTGTTCTTATCGAAGGGTAAAGGTGGTCTTGGGGTTCGAAAAGCAAGTGGGATGAACAAAGTCCTAGTTTCTAATCTTGGCTGGCGACTCCTCAATGACACTAAAGGTTTATGGGCTCAGGTGTTACATGATAAGTATAAAGTTAAGGATCTGCATGATTTATCTTGGCTAGAAAATAAGAGTCATTTGGTGGAGTATTGCAATAGCTCTCCGTGATTCTGTTTTTTTTTTTAAATTTGAGATGGGTTATTGGTGATGGACAACGAATCAAATTCTGGGTGGACAATGGGCTTCTTAAGGATTTATTGGCCTCGATATCCTTGGTAGAAGTCCCGAATAATGTTCAAAGGTTGACAGTGCAAGATTTCTGGATTCCTGGAGCTGGTTAGGATTGGGTTCGCCTTGCTCCCAATATTCCGCCGAATGTGAAACTTCAATTGGTCAATAAAGTTGTTGATTGGATTACTAGTTCTCAGAACAGAATCTCTTGGGAAGAGACATCTAATGATTGCTTCACCGTCAAGTCAGCTTATCAAGTTCTCTCCCGTCAGTTAACTATTGGACAAAACGTATCTATGTTGTTTAATTGTGTGTGGAAGTTGTTGGATCGGGAGAGAACACATCCATCTCGGGTATTTAGAATCCTTTTCTTCCATCACATAAATGGAGGATTAATTTTCTTCTCTCAGTATTTATTTGAATGGATTTATAATAACTTGTGTGACACAGGACATGTTGATGATTGTTCCTAGTATATGGTTTTTGGTATAGTTATTTGGTGGACATGGAAATAGAGATGTGGCTCTGTTTTGGTGGCTTCTGTAGCTTGTTGTGATCGCGTAACTTATATCAAGAGAATCTCACGTGAAAGTTTATGGTTCTCACATGAAAGTACGAGCTCTATCTGACGGTGCTGCTAGTTGATAGACTTATTGTGTAGTCATGTCTGAGTCATGGATGAGTGAAGATTAATATGGATGGTGCATTACGCAAAAATCCTGTAGTGGTGGCAACAAGAAGGGTTTTACGTGATAGTGCATGTACTTGATGGGGGGGGGAGTTTTGCTTTCAACTTTTGTATTGCTTCGGCTCCATTGGAAGAACTATGTGGCGTTTATTATAGACTTTATACAGATTAACAGCGGGATTTTACTAGAGTTGAGTTAGAGATAGACTTGGCGATGGTTGTAGGTCCTTTGCAACATGAGATTAAGGATATTCACCCCTTGTCATTTCTAGTACTTTTTTGTTATGGCTTCATTTCGAAGGACTGTATTGTCTAAATTTCACACGTGTATAAGAAAGCAAACCGTCTTGCATATGATTTGGCAAACTATACTTTTCTTTTGCAGATAGGTTTTTATTCTTTTGTTTTTTTGCCAATAGCTTTGGCGTCAATTACTTTAGATTTTGTTAGGGATGTTGCAACGTTGTGCAATATATGTGCTTGATTGTTTTAGTTGAGATTCTAATAAATTGAGAGGTATTACCTCCCTTTTCTAATCAAAAATAAAAGAATAATATCGTAAAACATAATATTTTTTTTAAAAAAAAATTATAACTTTGAAAGTACATGTAAAATACAATGAAAATAGTTTAACTGTTTGAATTTTGTTAACTTTTTGATGAAGTATATCATGATTTTAACTTATATTATTTTATATACAAATATTAAATAATACAAAAAATCAACTGTTAATAACATTTGATTCACTTAATTCTCTAATATCTTATGATATAATAAATAGATATTTTCAAACATTAATTTCAAACTTTAAACAGTAAAAACACACAAAATAGTAAAAACACATAATTCTAGATAAATAGATATTATAAACAAACACAAACTTTAAGAATAAAAAATATTATAAGTATATTCCAAATAAAAGGTTGCAATGAAAAGGCACAAGTTTAGAAACAAAATAAACTAGTTAAAATTATTTGAAATATTATCTAAATTTAATTTTGGTACATGTTATAACTTATATTACTACAGAGATAAATATTAAGTAATATACATATGATAATCGAAGAGTTGTCTCCCGATAACACATAAGTAAAATACATGTCTTAGAACTGTCAAATAAATTTTGATTCATCGAATATAAACTCAATAAACTCTAACAATTATTAATCAAAATCAATTATACTAGATATATCAGTCTTGGAAAAAACTAAGTAAAACACAAAAGTTCAATAAAAATTTTGACTCGTACAAAAGGTTCTCTTACTTTTTTGTTTGTTTTTCTACGTGTTTTGTTGTATGAGAAATGATATTTGGATATGTTCTCTCACTTTTTTTTTGTTTTTCTACCTGTTTTGTTGTATAAGAAATGATATTTGGATATCGATATGAATCAATGAATATACACGTCTTGGAGTTATAACTTTACATGAATAATTATAATCTTAAATGAATAGTTATAACTTTACACAAATAATTACAATTTTACATCAATAATAACATTGAGTAGTAGTATAAATATTGATAATGTTTATTTGTTCATAACTATCTGCCAAAAAAAAAATAATACTTTGATGAGTATTCAGTCACACCTATTCATTGGTGTTCATTCATTCGGTAATAATTGTTCATCGAAAACATCATGTCCTCTCTCGGCCCATGTGCACATATTTATTCTTAAAAACTTGTTTATCGACCTTAAAAATCACCATGTGATATTTTCCCGTGTTTTGTCTTCATTTTCATGATTCTAAAAATCATTTCCCATAAAAGATCGCATTTATTATGATTCTTATTATTTTTACTATTTCAGTAACAAAAAAAAACTCTTTGTCATTGGTTACCTTTTACAAGAAAAAAACCCTCTTTGTCATTGGTTACCAAATACAAAAAAAAATTCTAAAGTAAATTTAAATATGTTCCATAAGGTGTGTAGAAAAGATATTATGGAGAATCACAACCTAATAATATATATATATGTATATATAAATAATAATAATAACAAAATATTAATACCTTAGCACTTATAGTTACATTTAAAGGTATATGGTGGCAACAAAAGCATTTATTCTTTAATAGTAAGATACAAATAATAAACACAACCATAAATTGCATTTTTCCCATATAAATTATTTATTTAAACAATAAATAACTGTAATGTATTATATATATTTTTAAATTTATAAAATTTAATTTTGTAAATTACATTTATAACAAAGAAACAAACATAACCAGATAATATTAATTGTATTTATAAGAATTAAAATTTTTGATGAAAAATTCTTCTCTTTGAAACTTTATATAGTGAAAGAAAATCATTGCTTTTTTCCTAATTGATGAAATAATTTTTGGACTACAATACCATATAAAACTATTCATAAGATGATAGTTGCATTTAAATTGTCTATTGAATAGTTAAATTATAGTAATTGTTTGAAGATGACTTTGTATATTATGATCGTGTAATAATACTAATGCAACATAAATTTTGTTGCATGCAACCCATATAAATTGCTTTCAAATCATAAGTATCAAGATTTCCATATATAATTGATTACTAAAAGAATCATTATGAATATATTTATTTTTGAGAAGAAAATATTTGGAATGTTCACTAAATGTTTATATCTTTTTTAGTTATGCATTGATATACTCACTCGAAATGTCTTTGGTTAAATTAAAAATTACAAGAGTTTCCTTTAATTAATAATAATAAATTTTGTAAAATAGTGTTTAAAATGATAGAGTAATGACACTCAATAGAACACAATTGTAGGATCATCAAAACAAAATTGATAGCACTGAATAGAACATAGTTTTAGATTCAACAAAACTAAAATTAAAACAAATTTCTAAAGTGGATATGAATAGATTCCAAAATGTGTGATTGAAAAGACATTATGAAAATTTACAATCATATATTGCTTATAAAGACATTTTTGGTAAAAAAAATGCATTTATTCTTAATAAGAAATTATAAATATATTAACACAACTACAAAGAAAAAAATCGCACATGACACCTTTAATCTAGTGGTAGGTGGTAAGTCCACTAAAAACAGACACACTTGCACATCAAAAAATCGAGTTCTACTGCCTAGACTATGTAAGAACTTGGCTAATAGGCTGGCGTGGCCTAGTGTTGACAAAAAAAAATATCTGAATTAAAGGACATAATAAAAAGTTAGGAATGAATAATCACAACCATAGAAAATGCTTTTTTGTAAAACCTTTTAACAAATATCATGTTATTTTTATGAGAGTAATTCAATGAAGTTCTAGATTTGAAAAGAATAAAATTTCCAAACACTATTGGAAATTCATATCATCCTAACAAGTGTATAACCCGACTATTTCAGAAACAGTACTTGTTAAAACTGGATTCAACACAAAGGTAATCCATTTTTGAGTTTAATGAAGGAAGATAGGCAAGGACTCTGTCAATTAAGATAGCAAAGAGAACAATTTTGAGACTTAAAATGCCGAGTTGCTTATTGCTTGTGTGTGATTGATCAAAAATTTGGTATCATTTTGGAGATCTCCTCTCCTATTTATAAAGTATATGGTCAATTAAAAATGGAAATATTAGATAATTTGTTAAGATTTAACCTTATCTCAAAGATCTTCCAAAATAATAGGAAAATATTCTATTTTCGATATAGAATATTTTCATACTTCTTTTTCTGAAGCTTGTCAGCCAAGTAATCTTTTCCGAGATAGATCAAGTTGTCGAGACATTCTTATGACCAAGATGATATATTGCCGAGATGTATCCTCATACATTTTCCTAATTTTCGAGATGGAATATTGACTGATACGTCATCTCGGACATCCTACCTTATTACTAAAATGAGGCACTTAACAAACTTCAGATCAGTTTGTTAGTCGTGGGTCGAATAAGAGGATTTGAGATATGTAGAATCCGAAAACGGGACTGCAGACAACTTGTGAATGAATTGTCGAATGTATGTTGTTAAGGAAAGCAATCGGATAGAGATTGAAGAATCTCTTTCCTTAACTCAAATTATCACCTGCAGTGTAATGGTTGATAGTGATAATCGAATTCCAAGATAAAACCGATAATGTATTGATTTCACATTACTTGAAAACAATACCAGCGAAGGAAAACTCTACTAATACTCTTGAGTACTTAATTAGTTGCAGGGAACTGAGCCTTTTTGAGTTGTGTATATGTGTAAAAACAACGTTATTTTACATAAGTTGAGTTATAGTCATATATATAGAGCTGTAGAAGTCCTAGTTGTTGAGCTCCACCAAAAATGGCGAGTCAAAACGAGACTTGAGGAAGTGGGTAGAGACTCTACAAATATAGGAGAAGTTCAGTTTATTCTCCACAAGACTCGGTCTCTTTTGTTCCGTCGAAGAAGAAGAAGAAATATCTTCTCTTTAACCAAACCATTCGACCAACAATTTGATTGAACAAAACTTAAATTGGACTAACCAATTAAATTGTACCAAACCACATTAGATTGATCTAATTTTGGTTTACATAAACATTCCTCACTATATATTATAACCCATGCTTTCAATATGGGACAACTGACATGTTTTATAAAACCATGTCAATTCCTGTAAGCCCGTTAGGCCCATTTCAATTCACACTTAAAAAAATATTTTAAAGTTCAATTACTTTAAAATATTAGACATAAATTTGACTAGACTAGATAGACTTTCGAGAGTATAAGCAAAAATGTAGTTGTATCTGATAGGTTGAATTTTTCAGCTTTGAACCTATCATTTTTAATATCTGTCGGATTTACTTGGCCGGGAGGTGAACATGATGTCTTGAACCACTCAAACTTTAATGTAAACCTAGACAACACGTATCGCACAACAACTTTTTCTGGTAGAGTTTTGTTCTCTATTGATGTTCATTTTGGCCCTGAACATTTCCTGGTTTATCGTGAGTGAACTTGGAGAATTTAGCCTAACCTTTGTTCTCCTAGAACGGTCACATTTCACACTCACTAGGTGATCTGCCATTAGTTTCTTTTCAGAAGTATCCTGCCATACTCCACTAATATGAAACTATAGAATCATTAAAATCCAATGCCTTATCCTTATACATACACACAAGTAACATTGATTATCTTTGAAGGAACTAGGTATAGACTAAAAAGTCTGACAGTGTTCACCGAGTAAGTTTGATTTAATTTTCCCTTTGAACCTACATCTTGGGATCTCTAGTCACATAGGTGGAGTTTCCATCAAACTTCATCTTTGTTTGTAGGCTTCAAACCCATTCCTCTTGAAAATTTTAGAACTTGTTCTCGTGCCAACCCTTTGGTAAGTGGATCCGCTAGGTTTTCACACAATTTGACATAATCCACATTGATTACTCCGGTTATGATCAAGTTCCTAATGGTTTTATGATGTCTTTAAATATGACAAGACTTGCCATTATACAAACTGTTATGTGCCCGAGTAATCGCTGATTGACTGTCATAATTCATGCAAATAGCTGGCACAGGTTTATCCCACTCAGGGATATCTTCCAACCAGTTTGAAGCCATTCTGCTTCTGCTGCCACTGCATCAAGGGCTATGAACTCTAAATCCATAGTTGACCTAGCTTGAACTGTTTGTTTGGAAGATTTCCAAGACATCGCTGCACCCGCAAGTGTAAAGGTATAACCACTTGTTGACTTTGAGTTTTTGGAGTTGGATATCCAATTTGCATCACTATATGCCTCCAAAGTTACAAGTTCTTTACCATAGTGCAAGCCATAGTCTTTGGTATAACGTAAGTAGTTCAATACTTTAGTTATACCTTTCCAGTGTTTATGTCCTGGATTACTTGTATAGCGACTTAGTACATTTACTGCGTGCGCTAAATCGGGTCTAGTACAGTTTGTTAAGTACATTAAACTCCCGATTACTCTCGCATACTCCACTTGTGATACCGCTTCACCAGAATTTTTTGTCAGATGAAGTTGAGCATCGACAGGAGATTTTGCTGTCCCATTTGAGTAAGTTTTGAACCTTTGAAGTATACTTTCAGAATAATGGGCTTGAGATAAGGTAATACCTTTAGTCGTCCTAATGATCTTTATCCCTAGGATGACATCTGCAAGTCCCATGTCTTTCATATCAAATTTATGTCTAAGCATGTTCTTAGTCTCAATGATAAGTTCATTCTTACTACCCACGATGAGCATATCATCTACGTATAAATATAGAAGGACATACCCATATCTAGTACATTTTGCATAAATACATTTATCGCACTCGTTTATGCTGGAGCCATTTTCTATCATTACATTGTCAAACTTCTCATGCCATTGTTTTGGAGCTTGTTTAAGTCTGTACAATGACTTTACAAGTCTACACACTTTGTTTTCTTGTCTGGAGACAACGAACCCTTTGAGTTGTTTCATATAGATCTCCTCTTCTAATTCTCCATTTAGAAAAGCATTTTTCACATCCATTTGGTGGATTTCTAGGCCTCTTAATGTTGCGATACGAATCAGCATTCTTATTGAAGTTATTCTCATTACCGGAGGATAAGTATCAAAGAAATCCAAGCCTTCTTTTTGGTGGAATCCTTGTACCACGAGCCTAGCCTTGTGCTTATCTACTGAGCCATCAGTTTTCAACTTTGTTTTGAAAATCCACTTACACTCGAGTGCCTTAAAGCCTTCAGGGAGATCGGTTAACTCATAGTATGATTTTGCATAATTGAGTCCATCTCACTATTGACAGCTTCCTCCCAGAAAGGTGCATTTGGTGTAGTCATGGCTTCTGTGAATGTTCTAGGTTCGTTCTCACAGAGAAAAACCATCATGAAATCATCACCGTGAGATTCTTCCTTACGAGCTCTTTGCTATGTCTAGGTTCATCTTCTACCTCCTCCACAACTTCAAGAGTTGAGGTGCTGGAAGAGCTTTCTTCATTTTCATCTTTTTGCTCACGTGTTCGCTTAGGATGTGATTTATCCTTACACGGGAACACATGTTCGAAGAAGGAAGCATTACGTGATTCCATCACAGTATTTACATGGATATCCGGGATGTCCAATTTATAGACCAAGAACCGATAAGCACTACTGTTGTGCGCATATCCAATGAAAATACAGTCTTCAGATTTTGGTCTAATCGTGACCTTTTTTGGAGGCGGCAATGCCACTTTTTCAAGGCACTCCCACACTTTAAGGTATTTATATGAAGGTACAACACCTTTCCAAAGTTCAAAGGGTGTCTTTCCGGTGACTTTGTACGAAATTTTGTTAAGAATATAATTAGTTGTAAGCAACGCTTTCCCCCACATGTTCTCGGTCAACCCAGATTCCTGTAGCATAACATTCATCATTTCTTTAAGAGTTCGTTTTTTTGTTCCGCAACTCTGTTAGATTCCAGTGAGTATGGAGCGGTCATTTGATGAATGATTCCATTTTCCATACAGAAAGCGTTAAATCGTCTATCATATTCCCCTCCTCTATCACTTCTGACTACTTTAATAGTCTTATTAAGTTGATTTTCAACTTCTAGCTTGTATTCCTTAAACTTATTAAGTGCCTCATCTTTGCTATGTAACAAATATACACAACAATATTTTGTATGATCATCTATGAAGGTCATAAAATACTTTTTACCGCTTTTAGTTGGATAATACTTTAAATCACATAAGTCTGTGTGAATTAAATGTAGAGGTGCAGTTGTCCTTTGCACTTGGGGCGATTGTGTTTTTGTGAGCTTAGTTTGTACACAGACTTCACATTTTTCTTTGCTCATTTTGCATTTTGGTATTAGGTTTAAATTCATTAACCGGTTTATCGATTTATAATTCACATGACCTAATCTTTCATGCCAAATATTAAAAGACTCAAGCAAGTAAGCAACATGCTTAATATTATTCATTGAATCAGTTACAACATTTCCAGAAACATTCTCAGAAACCTTTTCAGAAACATCAGCAACATTGTTCTTGGGAACATTTTTATTCACTTGCTTGATGACTGCTTGGAGACATATCTTGACCAGCCCGTCCTTCACATAACCTCTTCCAAGGAACATGCTCTACTTCTTGAGAGTGAGAATGTCATTCTCAAGGTGAGCCAAAAATCCATCCTTGCTCATCAGAGTTCCGAAAATCAGATTCTTCCTCATGTCGGGCACATGTTTCACGTTTTTCAGCATGATTTCCTTTCCCGAGGTCATCCTTATCACCCTTGAACCTTTCCTTCAATCTTGGAAGCAGATTCATTGCCCATAAAAAGTGTCTCTTCAGACCTATTCCTTTGATAGGTGTTTAACATCGACCTATCATTGCAAATGTGAGTTGTAGCACCAGTATCGTACCACCACTCCTTGTTCTTTTCTTGGCAATTGTTTGCCTCCGTAAACATAGCACAAAGATCAGCCTTGATCAAATTTGCCTCATAGTTTATCACCTTCTGTTTGCTGCGACAATCCTTGGACATGTGACCATGCTTACCACAAGAGTGACACTTACCCTTGAAGGGCTTTTTCTTCTCAGCAGCAGGGGCGGGTGCGGGAGCTTGCTTCTTGAAGTTCTTCCCATTAGGCTTCAAAGGTGACTTAGCAAAGGCCTTACCTTTCCCCTTGTTGTCCACGTTTTTGTTGTGAACAACTGCATTCACGCTATGTTCATTAACATGGATTCCATTGGCTTGACGGTTCCTGTTTTCCGTGTTCAACCGTTCAATCAAGTCCACTAGCTTCATCACCTTCCTCTTGTGCTTGAGGTAGTTCTTGAAAGTCATCCAACTTGGAGGAAGCTTCTCAATGAAGCAGTTGACCGTGAAAATCTCACAAATCGACTCATGAAATCACATTCAATAAGTTTTGTTCAGTTGTTTTATGAAAACGAGTTGCAAACTACAATCACGGTGAAGCTTAAAAGCAAATCGCGAACCCAGAATCTCAAACCACTTGGTTGCTTTATCCATGTAAACGTTTAGTAAACGAATCACAGATTCAAGTAACTGTCGAAATTTTCAACTTTTTGACGATTAAAAATCAAGAAAATGGAGCGATTTATACAGTTACACCAAGCACTATGCTTTAATCCGTGTAATCTCTTCAAAGGATTCACAGATTCAAGCTTTCACAATTAATACAAACGCATTTTAATTCTACTGATTTTAAATCACATTCAACGGATTTTAATTCGAGTTAAGACTGTAGAACCCGAAAACGGGAACTGCAGACAACTTGTGAATGAATTGTCGAAGGTATGTTGTTAAGGAGAGCAATCGGAGTCGAGATTGAAGAATCTCTTTCCTTAACCCGAATTATCACCCGCAGTGTGACGGTTGACAGTGATAATCGAATCCTAGGATAAAACTGATAACGTATTGATTTCACAATCACTTGAAAACAATACCAAACGAAAATTCTACTAATACTCTTGAGTACTTACTTAGTTGTAGGGAACTGAGACTTTTTGAGTTGTGTATGTGTGTAAAAACAACGTTATTTTATAGAAGTTGAATTATAATCGTGTATATAAAATTGTAGAAGTCCTCGTTCTTCAGCTCTACCAAAAACGGCGAGTCAAAGCGAGACTTGAGGAAGTGGGTAGAGACTCCACAAATATAGGAGAAGGTGGAGAAGTTCAATTTATTCTCCACAAGACTCGGACTCTTTTGTTTTGTCGAAAAAGATGAAGAAATATCTTCTCTTTAACCAAACTATTCGACCAACAATTTTTTTTGTCAACAATTGGATCGACAAGGACTCATCCATAGCCTAGCCCACACCCTAAAATCTCTTTTAATTCTACTAATGTAATGGGGAGGAATCGAACCCCGGTGCTCTGGTCATTAGCTGCCTAACCACCAGACTAAGAGTAACTCGGCGACCAACAATTTAATTGAACAAAACTTAAATTGGACCAACCAATTAAATTGTATCAAACCATATTAGACTCATCTAATTTTGGTTTACATAAATATTCTTCGCTATATATTATAACACTTGCTTTCAATATGAAACAACTGACATGTTTTATAAAACCAGGTCAATCCCATAAATCTATTAGATCCATTTCAATTCACACTTAAATAAATATTTTAAAGTCCAATTACTTTAAAATATTGGCCCAACGAAATCCAGTTCGAATCTACAAACTTAGACACTGAGACCTGAATAGTTATCTATCGATACAACACCACACCGGGGTCTAGA